>PVHP010012139.1:0-43521 GCA_004024765.1 Zapus hudsonius
AAAAAAAAATTTTTTAAGGTACAAAGGAAGTGGAGTGCAGAGAGCACAGGAATGCAATGCCAGGAACAAAGCCCCAGGGGAGGCCAGAGCAGGAAGAGGAGAGGTGCCCGCAGGTGGGAGGGGACTCAGGTGTCCGAGGCTGCCAGGCACTACCTCACCTGGGACACTGTCTCACCTGGGGCCCGGCCGCCGCGCTCTCCACCTCAGCTCGCGCGGCCCGGGTGCAGCTCGCCAGCACCACGAAGCCGGGTGGGTGTCCGGGTGTGCCCTCCAGCAGGGCGGCCTTCACGGACGTGGTGCCCAAGTCGATGCCCAGAGAGACAGACCTTGCAGCCATCGCTGCGGGGACCCGCGGGGCTCAGGCCAGACGCTTCGGCGTGCACGCGCGCGTGCGCGCGCTCCCCACACACTCGGCCTTGGAAGGAGGCTCCGGGGCGGGGCTTCCTGGCCGGGCTTCTTTCAGCCACACTCAACATGGCGGCTTCCCGTCTTCCTATTGGCCGAGGAGAGCGAGCTCTCACACGCCCCCTCGAGGCGGACCCGAGCGATAGGTGGAGAGGCGGCAGAGGGCGGGACTTACAGGAGAGGCCACGCCCCTTAGGGTAACATCCCGGGACAGAGACCCGAGGTCCTCAGCCTCAGTTGCTCCGGCGCACAGGGTTCCTAGAGGGGCGATGGAGGCGCCGAGAGCCTTACCGCCTTGTAAGTGGTCCGATCCCCCATCACCCTGCAGCCTTCCTCCCCTCAACCCTGCCCAGCTCCGTCCTGCTACGCCTCGTGAGGACTACAATTTCCAGAGCCCTTTGCACCGAGACCTCGCCTCCACGAGTCAGGTGGTTGGGGTCAGGTGACAGCTGGCCCGCCCTCACACGACGTCGGCGGGGACCCCGGGAGCTCGGTACATTCCGAGCCGCCCCGAGCGCGAGCTTGCTGCGTCCGGTGAGGTCGATTCCCCAGAGCCGTAGGAGGCCGTCAGGTGAGATCCATGGTGGCCGGGACAGACCCCTACCCCCAATCCGACTCCCCCTCCACCCTAGATACATCGGTGGGGCAGCCTGCCCTGGATCCAAACCCCTCGGCAACACCTGGATTGCACCCCCTGGTTCCAGCCCAGGCTTTGGGACAACTGGACACCACCAGTTGAAGGGTCAGGGTAGCAAAAACAGTGATACCGACTCCAGGGTGCTGTGGGTGGCCCCTTCCCTAGCTCCTGCTCAGTTGTCCCCTGAACCTGGCTGGGTGAGTGTGTTGGTTGCTTTAGAGAGACCATCCCAGGAGTTTCTTTTGACTTGCCCAGTGCTGGGCTCTGGCATACTAGGCAAGGAGACCCCTGCCCCCTGGAATCTCATACTGGAAGAAGATACTTTTCAGTATTGAGGAAAATAACCATCGGTGCTTTGTGAGGGCTTGCTAGGTGCTTGGACAGTAGCAGTAATCACATTGCATCATTGTTTCTCAACGTTTTTGTCTTTATCAATCCACCTCCATAAAAATTTCAATACAGTTGATAAGCTCTGTGTTTATGTATCGAGGCCCTTGGGTTTAAAAAAATACCTGTACCATATTACAATGGCTTGTGGTCCTCCCAAGAGCCAACTTCAGCCTCCTTTGAGAAAGCATACCTTATACTTCATCTCTCTTGAATGCTGTGATGTCGTTACCACCATCCCGGTTTCTCCATTAGGAAGTGAGGCTAAGCAGCTTTCCAAAGTCACCAGACTAATAAAAGGGGAGCCCAGGACCTGGGCAGTCTCTTCACAGAGGACACAGCCATAGCCACATCTGTGTGTGATCTGGAGGAAATTGCAGGTTGTGGGGCCAAGGGCAGGACTAACTCGGAATCCTGGAAGAGGGGAGCTGCCCCTGGGGACCCCTGACTTCAGGTTACTCCTGAGAGGAGATTGTGGGTAGAGGCTCTTCAAACAGTGGCATGTGAATCTGGAAAGTCTCAGCGTGTTTTCTAGACTGTCCTAGAGTCTTCCTGCAGGGTATCTCAGCCTTTGTGCTGAGAAACTTTTGCTCTGCTTCTACGGAATAAGAGAGTTGTGGATTGGGGTGGAGAACACTAAGCCAATAAAACTGCATTTATTCTTTCAGTTAAGGCTGCAGAAAGCACCTGAGGGGGAAAGACAGGCCTGTGTTCACTTCCTCAGCATGGGACTTTACACAACTCACTTAGCTGCTGTGGGGCTGGTTTCCCCATATAGGAGAGATAAGCCCTCTGTAGGATCCCCTTCTTGGAGGTTGTGATGCCAAACCTGTGAGGTCAGAGGTGTGAAATCAGTCCTTTGTGAACTGTCCCATGTGGTTCAGGGGGCATACTGTCCACCTAGAGCTGAGCAGGTTCAACCTGAACATGAACTTCTCTCTCTTTTTATTTTTTCCCCCTAGCTCTGAGAAATCAGAGAACATGGTAAAGAATTGGCTGCCTATTTTCATCCTTTTTCCCTTGAAGCTCATAGAGAATTGTGGTAAGTTTAAAAATGGTTTATCAGCTTTGTAAATAAGGAAATGGTGGAGAGAGTAACCTGACCTGTTCCTTGTCACTGAAGGTTTAGTGCTGCCCAGGACATGGGAGTCTACCTGCCACTCAGCTAAGGGAAGTAGCCAGACTCAAAGGCTGGTGTCTGGATGTTTTACAAAGAGCCAGATGGTTCCACAAACAGTTGGTCTTCTGCCCTGGGGTCCTCTTTCCTTTTCTGTATCAGCACGGGCAACAATTGGGTTTTGTTGTTTGTTTTGTTTTGTTTTTTTAAACAGAGAGAGAGAGAGAGAGAGAGAGAGAGAGAGAGAGAGAGAGAAAGGGTACACCAGGGCCTCTTTGTGCTCTAAACAAACTCCAGATGTATGCACCTCTTTGTGCATCGGTCTTTATGTGAGTACTGGGGAATTCAACCCAGGCCAGCAGGCTTTGCAAACAAGTCCTGTAACCACTGAGCCATTTCCCCATCCCCAACAATTCTTCCTTATAGTCAGGCTGCACGATGGCTCTCAGAGTCAAACTGTACAACAGACTGAGATAGTATCTGTAAAAAATGTCTTGCATGTCTGGCCTGAGGACCTCTCAGAGAGTTGTAGGTCCTAGAAGACACTGGGGAGGCAGCCCGGTTCTTCCAGGCACAGGCACCTGAGGAGTCCTCCTGGCCTCACCTTGTAAGAGAAGACAACCTTTCCTTAGGAGTCATCAAATGGGGTACTGCAGCCCCAGCCACACAGAAGACAGACTCATGTTGGGATTTTGCACATAATTATCCGAAGACCCCTTCAAGTCCTGCACCATCCTAACAATGTGCCCACTACCCAGAACATTTCTGGAGTTCCTTCCACATATAGCTCTGTTTAGCACACAAAACATTCCATGCCTGTTACTTTGATCATGGTTCAAAACCAAATGTATCTTAAAGTCCCAGACTAACAATTTCAAGCAAGCCTGGTACAAGTAATAAAACTCTTGCATGTTTTCCAATGCCATTCACTCTGGCTACACTGTGATAGCGGTTTGGCCTCTCGAATCGCTGAGGAAACTGGTCATCTGACCAGCTCATTCAGGTTTGTTAAGTATAAGTCATGCTCCTGTGCAATCACACCTTGTGGATAGACAATTTCTGAGGAAGGAAAGGTTTCTTTAGAGGGATGCCGCAGCCTCACTCCAGCCCTACTAGGGCAGACTCTCTGGGAGGAATGTATATCATGTGTGCTTGCAAATCAGTGCTTGTGCGCATCCATGCTTCTTTAGCAGTGCCAGTGAATTCCCCTGGGAAGCAGTAGAAAATCCAGCTAGACTCCAGTTACACAGATAAAGTAGAAAGCATCACGAGATTGGCAAAACTAGAAAATGACAAAGCAAGACCAGAAGTGGATGTCCATTCCATTTGCCTCTTCTCATGACTGTCACCATGAAAGAGTAGTAGAAAAGCCAGTTCCTAGACTTGGATTTCCGCCCATATTCCACTGGGCCTTTCTCTGCTTTGAGGGGTTAGCATTGAGGCCCATGGATGAGCCAGAGTGTCATCTCTGACTTCTTTGGGTAGAATCTGAAACAGTGCAGCCTAGTGGCAACAACCTGGACTTTGGACTGACAGGCCTAGGTTTGAATCCTTGCTCCACCATTTTCTAGCTGTGTGGGCAAGACTCCTTCCCTCATGGAATTCTCAGGTTTCTGTGCCTAAAGTAGGAATAAAAGTACCCATTTCCTATTGTAATACTGTAAAATGGAAGTAAGAGACTAGCAGAAGCTAGGCATAGTGTCACACCTGGAGTCCTAACACTCTGGAGGCGGGGGAAGAAGATGATTAGAGCTCATGGGTTCCAGACCAGCCTAAGCAACATGGTGAGACCCCCCCCCAATATGGAAAGTACTAAGTGTGGCCAGGCATGGTGGCCCATGCCTTTAATCCCAGTACTTAGGCAGAGGTAGGAGGATTGCTATGAGTTCAAGGCCAGCCTGAGACTACATAGTAAATCCCAGGTCAGCCTGGGCTACAGTAAGACCCTACCTCAAAAAGCCAAAATAAATAAATAAATGAAATGAAATGTCTTTGAGATGTGGCTCAGTGATAGAGCACTTGACTAGTGCAAGGGACTAGATTCAATCCTCAGTAAAGAAAGAAAGAAAGAAAGAAAGAAAGAAAGAAAGAAAGAAAGAAAGAAAGAAAGAAAGAAAGAAAGAAAGAAAGAAAGAGAGAGAGAGAAAGAGAGAGAGAGAGAGAAAGAAAGAAAGAAAGAAAGAAAGAAAGAAAGAAAGAAAGAAAGAAAGAAAGAAAGAAAGAGAAAGGGAGGGAGGGAGGGAGAGAAAGAAAGAAAGAAAGAGAAGAAAGGAAAGAAAGAGAGGGGGGGCAAGAAAAAGAGAAAGAAATGAAGGGAGGGAGGAGAAGGAAGGGAAGAAGAGGGGAGGGGAGAAGAAAGGAGCAAGGAATGGAAAGGGAAAGGAAACAGGATGGCTTCACTATGACTCATTTGGCAATTTTCATATGACACATAAACACTCCTACTCTAAAGCAAACTTTAAAACACGCTTTTCCAGGATATGATATAGCTTGCCCGCTGTCTCCTGTCTTGAGCTAAAAATGTCCAATGTCCTGCAGTTATAAAATGATGGTTAATAGGAGCCCACGATTTAGCACCCAAGGCATGTGGAAAATATATTACAAATATTGCTGTACTTATTTTCACCTGTGAGACTGGTCTTATTCCCCCATATCACAGCTGATACAGGAAATGGGAGGTTAAGTGTCTTCCCCATGGTCACACAACTTGGAAGTGTCAGAAGCAGAGTAGGACATTGTGACTTCAGGGTATCAGCTGCTGAGCACTGATGTTTTCTATGATGCCTAGTGGGGGGGCAGATAAACAGTATCTGATCTAGTTCTTTGAGAGCTCCCAGACTCCTCCTCTAAGATACAAAGACTGTGGGACATCAAAGGCCATGGGACTCTCCCCACTAAGAGCTCTGGTGATCAAAGATAGAGAGGTGTGTTTCTGACATCCCTTTCAATGCCCCACTCCAAGCAGTGGCCTATTCTGGTACTTGCTTATCTGGTGGGGTTCTGAACTCTGAATAAAATTTACTAGAGATGATAAATCCCATGCTCCCCAGGCAGAAAAGCCCAGAACAAAGCCTCAGGTTGATATCAGAGCAGGGAATATGGAAAAACAGAACAAAGCTGCCTCCAGGCCCCGAGGCCACAGGTAAGGGACCCTACTCTGAGGGACTCACCCAGGCAAGAGGACTGGACATCAACAATGGACAGTGCCTGTCTCAAACAGGAGTCTTGTACTTTGAGACAGCCTCTGTCTCACCTGTGTGCAGCTAGGATGCAGAAAGCCTCACAGGTATGGTCTAAAAGTCTCCAAGTGACAGAACTGGGTGCAGGAGTCTACCTTGGGAGCTGAGGCTACCCTCCCAGAAGTGTCCGGAAGGCAGAGGAAGGCAAACTATAGACAGAATACCAACGAGAGAAGTCAGCATAGGCGGTAGAATGAGGTAACCTTGAAGGCCCTCCAACCTGAGCATCTAAACATGCCGAGCCCTAGCCTTCAGCCTCTGGTCTGTGAGGTCCATCTTCATCAGAACTGAGCTCTTGCTCCCCTCCTCCACCCCAGTCTAGATTCATGACCATGACTCCCTGAGGCCATGAGGCCTGCAGGGGAGGTGAAGAGGGCAGCTACGCCATGAGGATGTGAAGTCACCTGGAGTGGTGCCAGGACAGGCGTGGGATACAGGAAGAGCTCGAGGACATTAACCCAGCTAATAGGCCATGATGACCTCCCAAGATGATCTTTCTTGTTCCTTCTTTAAAAAAATATTTTTATTTATTTATTTGCAATCAGAGAGAGATAGAAAACAGACAGACAGAATAGGTGCATCAGGGCCTCCAGCCTCCAGCAAATGAACTCCAGATGTATGCACCACTTTGTGCATCTGGCTTTATGTGGGTACTGGGAATCAAACCTGGGTCATTAGGCATTGTAGGCAAGTGTCTTAACCATTGAGCAATCTCTTTTTTATGCTGTGTATTGAACCTAAGGCCTGCTTCATGTAAGTCATACACTCTACCACTAAGCTACATTCCCAGTTTCCCAAGATGATTTCCTAAAACCCAAACCTGCATTCTCCCTCATCCTGGGGACCTATTTGTCTACCTTCTCCTGAATTAATACCCTAATCCCTGATAGTGAAAAGTTATATCCTTCCCACTTTGCCTCAGGAAAGGGATCATGTACAAGTTGAGCTGGGTCCACATGGGAGCTCACAGTGCAGGAATGAGATTAGACCAGCTTTCCCCATGAACAGAGGGGGACCCCCTGTGCCATCTATCTAAAGAGATAGTTCCAGTCCACCCTTTAAAATCCCAGACAGCTGTGTGAATTTCTTTGTGATAATTTTGGGGCTCCATGATTCTTTAAACCATCTCTGGGTAACAGCCTGTCTGTGGAAGAGAAGGAGGAAGTTCCATCACTTCCTGCTCTGGCCTGTTTGGTCTTCTGCTCTGTTTCTGACGCATACAGGGGAGGAAGTCCAGTTCCTTCCCTCTCTCCACCTAGAAGGTAGAATTGTCAGTGAGTCGGGAATCATGAATTCAAATGTCCAGTTCCTTCCCTCTCTCCACCTAGAAAGTAGAATTGTCAGTGAGTCGGGAATCATGAGTTCAGATGTCAGGGGCCCCGTGCCCTTTTCTCCTCATGGACTGAGTTTTCTGACCTGATGACTTGTGTCATTGACTTGGGTCCTTCCAGAATCATCAGCCAACCTCGCCGTTCCTCCCATTGTGAAGCTGGAAAATGGCAAATCAACCAACGTCAGCATCACCCTTGGGTAAGTTCTCAGGTCCAGTTCTGTCCTCAGCCTCACTTGAGGCTGACCTCTGGCCACTTCTAATGACAAGCCATAAAAAGAGCAGCGATGCTAGCCAGAACCTCAAAACAAGGTCCCAAAGTCAGGCGCCCACACTGAATCCTTGTTCACACTGGAAGGAAGAAGGGGTACTTCTCCCCTGGAGACTTGATGTCAGACTTCAAGACCCTTTCTAAAACTGAATATTTTAAGAAGAGCCCTGTAGGTCAAGGGACAAGGAGCTGAATTACTACAGCACTGCTGAGGTGTCTTCCCAAAACAGAAGTGACAGCATCAGTGAGTCCCAGCCAAGCCATTCTCACACTTAGTCTTTTTGTCCATGTTTTGCTGACACTACCAGTTTAAGCAGGGATCTTGACCTTGTCCAGACTGTTCCAGAATGCTTTGTGTCCTTTACTGCCTCACCCTGCCCATGCCTCCTAGCTATAGGATACCCTGAGAGGAACATCTGGAAGCCTGTTCTGTTCTTTGGGTGCCTCGCATCTCCTGGGAGGGCTGATCTCAAGCACACACCTTGGATCCCAGGGCCCCTTGAAAGCCTGCCATTCCGTTCCCAGTTGCTAGGCCTCTATAGATCCACTCCATAACATCCTCATATCCAAGTCTCCCCTCTCCAGAATTCTTGAATGGCTTCCTACTCTCCTCTAAATTAACTCTTAAAGGCTCTAAGCCCAGATTTGAGACTCTTAAGAGCTGTTCCCACAAGGCCTCACCTTCTTCAGTCCAGTGTTGACTTTCATACCACACCATTCTTAGACCTGACCCCCTCTGAAGAGACAGCCGCAGGTCTGTCCACCTCCAGATGCCTCACCTGTCATCCACAGGCAGCTTGCCACTTCTCATCCCACCCCAAGGGAACATGGGCATGGTACACACCAGTGCCAGAACGTGATATCCTGATAAAGCAGGATGAGGGGTTCTTCTTCAGGATTGAACACATAGCACTTCCTGCTCTTTACTGCTAGAGAAATGAAGGCCCAGTATGAAGTCCAGAGGGTTGGTTGAGATCTCACAGCTCCCCACTTCCTAGCAATAACCAGACTCTTGTCCTCCGCAGGCATCCATTAAATGCAACCTTGGCGATCACTTTTGAAATCACATTTCGTTCAAAAAATATTACTATCCTTGAGCTCCCTGATGAAGTAAGTAGCATATTTTAACTGATGGGTAGGGCAATGCTAGGTAGCAGGACACATTTTAATGAAGAGTTTATAGAAATGGATCATCTAGGCTGTCCCTGGTCCATCATTCTAGAAATCTGTGATGTGGGCTCTTTGAGGATGTAGTATGGATTCAGGATTCACAAGATGAACAATACATGAGGATTAGCTTCTGGAGGTCAAGGATACACCTAATTATACTTAACTGTAAGGTATTGTATATAAAGTCCCAGATAAGACACCTGAGGCAAAAGTGATTCTGAAAATGTAGAAGACCTTAAGATGGTTTTTTTTTGAAGACCTTGAACTCAAGGTTCAAATGGTTAAAAACCTTTTAGGGACTGGGGAGATGGCTAAAGACGCTTGCTGACCCAGGTTCAGTTACCCAGTACCCATGGAAAGCCAGCCACAAAAATGTTGCTCACGTTCTAAAGTTCCCTTTCTGTGTCTAAAGTTCCCTTCCTGTGGCAAGAGGCCCCGATACACCCATGCACATACACACAAGAAAATATTTAATTTAAAAAGATCACTTTGGGGCTGGAGAGATGGCTCAGCGGTTAAGGCACTCGCCTCCAGTGCCTAAGGCCCTGGGTTCAATTCCCCAGGACCCACATAACCACATAAGCCAGACCCACAAGGTGGTGGCTCTGGTCTCTCTCTCTCTCTCTCTCTCTCTCTCTCTCTCTCTCTCTCTCTCTCTCTCTCTCTCTCTCTCTCTCTTCGCTTGAAAGTGAATAAATAAAATATTTTTTAAAAAATCACTTTGGGTTGGAGAGATGGCTCAGTGGTTAAGGCATTTGCCTGCAACACCTAAGGACCCAAATTCAATTTCCCAGTACCCATGTAAAGTCAGATGCAAAAGTAGTGCATGCATCTGGAGTCCATTTATAGCAGCTAAAGGCCCTGGCACACCCATTCTCTCTGTTTCTCTTCTATCTATCTATCTATCTATCATATATATATATATATATATATATATATATATATATATATATGCTTGTGAATAAATAAAAAATAATTTTTAAAAAATCATGTTAAGGGCTAACCTAACATGCATGAGGCCCTATGTTCAATCCCTGGCCCCACCAAATAACAAACAAAACAAAAAAGAAACACGGAATCTCAGGCCCCATCCTAGGCCTACCAACTCAAAGTTAGCAAGGTCCCCAGATGACTGGAGCCACATTAAAGTCTGTGAAGTACTGTTTTGAGACACTACTAGTTGGGTGTCATTTGCCAAACCCAGTCTCAGGCTTGCTGGTATAATGGTGGTGATTAGTCATAGCTTTACCCTGCTTCCCCCTTACCAAGGATGGGACTTGGTTGCAATTCAAGCTGATGAAAGACTTCCCATGGTTAGGCAGCAACTCAGAATAAGAGTTTTTTGAAAAGTGGGAAAAAATAGTGCTACAGGTCTGTAGCCCCAGTCTCCACTGTTCTGGAAGCTGAGGCAGAAGGATCGCAAGTTCAAGGCCTGCCTGAGCTACAGATGAGTGCAAGGTCAAGTTGGGTAGCTTAATGAGACCCTTTCTCATAATATAATGTTCTCATAATGAAAAAGGAAAAAAGACTGGAGGCTGAAGAGATGGCTCAGCAGTTAAGGCACTTGCCTGCAAAGCCTAATGACCCAGGTTCAATTCCCCAATCCCCACATAAAGCCAGCTGCACAGTGACCCATGCATCTGAAGTTTGTTTGTAGTGGCTGGAGGCCCTGGCATGCCCATTCTCTCTCTTTCCCCTTCTCTCTTTCTCTCTCCACCTTCTCTCCCTCACTCCCTCTGCTTGCAAATAAAAATATTTGCTTTTTAAAAAATGACTGGGATACAGCTCAGTGACAGAGCACTTTTCTAGCATGTGCAAAGCCCTGCTTTCATTCCAAGTACTGCAAAGAAAGAAAGCACAAGAGAGAAGCCAGGATGAATGCCAATCAATGAGGGTGAATGAGTTCTGGAAACCATAGTCATTTTGGCTAATAATAAGGTATTGTATAAAGTCATGTACCAAATAGCACCATTTAGGTCAAGGCAGGACTGTATAGGACAGTAACTCTATAAGGTTGTATTTCCTAGCCATCTTTGCTTGTGTACATATACACAAATTGTGTTCACAGAGTCATAGTCTCCTAATGATGCATTTCTCAGTGTATCCCATCATTCCCATCTCTTACATCATTAAAAGACATATGGCAGTACTGAAAAACTGAAGTTAGATCTTTCATGTTCCTACCACAAAGAAATATCAAATAAGGTGATATCAAATTGCATTGTATACATATGTTAAAGCATCACATTGTACTATATATATATATATATATATATATATATATTGTCTTTTTTTGTTTTTTATTTTTTGAGGTAGGGTCTTGCTCTAGCCCAGGCTAACCTGGAATTCACTATATAGTTTCAGTGTGGTCTCTCACAGCAATCCTCATACCTCTGCCTCCCAAATGCTAGGATTAGAGGTGTGTGCCACTACAGCCTTATGTACAGTTTTCATTTGTCAATCATACCTTAATAAAGCTAGAGGGATGCAAGAGGAGGGAAATGCAGGGATAACCTCAGTGGCCGCAAATCAGATCTGAGCTCCTCAGCAAGCAAGCAGCAGTGAAAAATGAGTTAGGGAATCTGTTCATCGAAGAAGCTGTGTGAAAGGTGAAATCTCACTCCCAACAGGCACTGTACGCACCAGCCATAGCTCACAGTTTCCCCCTTTCCAGGCTCTGAGATGAGGCCAGCATGCAGTGCAAGGAAAGATGTGGTTCTAACAGCAGGTCTGGCACGCAGCCCTGTGAGCTCTGTTTGATCTGCAGGTCACATGTAGACTCTTGGAGGAACAGCCAAACATCATCTAAGTAAGAGTCTTCTCTTATAAAAAATGAAAGTTGGCAGCTGGGGAGATAGCTCTGTCTGTAAAGTACTTGCCTTGCAAGCATGAAGACCTGAGTTTCAGTCTTCAGAACTCAAAAAGCTGGGCATGGTGGCACCTGCTTGTCATCACAGCAGTGGGGGGGGGATTAGGCCAGTCTGGCCTACTTGACCAGCTCCAAGGCCAATAAGAGACCCTGCCTCAAAAAAAGTAGATGGTGTCCCTGAGGAACAGCACCTGAGGTTGTCTTCTGGCCTCACACATGTGCATGCACACACATAGTGAAAGTCAAGCGTGATGTCAAGCCAAAGAAGCCTAGTTCAGTAAAGCCTGGACTGTACAATCCTTGTGTGCAGAATAGCACACAGAGTCTGTGGTGTCAAGGCAGTTGTCCTCAGGGTTAGGAGACTATAGGGCATCAGAATGGGGCTTCTGGGGCTTTCTTCATTTAGGAGCTGGATGTGTTCCATCTAGAGACATTTTATCAACCTGGGACATGTGTACTTTATGTATGTTATATATCAATTTTTAAGAAATAATGTTAAGCCAAGCATGGGGGCTTCACACCTTCAATTCCAGCACTTGGGAGGCAGAGGTAGGAAGATCACTGTGAGTTTGAGGCCATCCTGAGACTACATAGTGAATTCCAGGTCAGCCTGGGCTACAGAAAGACCCTGTCTCAAAAAAAAAAAAAAAAAACAATAATAATAACAATAACAGCAACATTATGAGTTTTTTTTTATTTGTAGCAGATCACCTTTATTGAGTGCTTAAACCCACCTTTTTGGGCTTCTACATCACTGGTCCCTCCCTGTGCAGTGCTAGCCACTCCTGTCCTGTACCTGTGATATAGGAAGCCAGTCATTGGACGGTGGGAGCCAGATGGTCTAGGAGCCCAGCCTAGGAACTTCGGCTAAGGGATTTCAGCTAGACACAGCATTGTCCTCACTTGTAGATACAGGGTTCATCCTGTCTACTTGACCACACTCAGGTTTAAAAGCAGTAACAGCAAGTATAAAATGGCTGGGATTGTACCCAGCAGATAAAAAGCACTCTTAAGTTGTCATTCTGTTGTGCCTTGTTTTGGTTGGTTTCCAGTTGTCTGATTTCTTCCTGTATTGTTCCCGAAGGATTTAGTGACCACTTAGAACATTGCAAGAAAACTCTGTTTTGAGAAAAAAAAAAAAAAAAAGTGTGGTGACAGGGAAACAAGAGAACCAAGAATGGTGTCCTGAAAATGTAGCTGCAAATCACCACCAGACCAGAAACTGCACTCTAGGCTCTGCACCCTCCCCTCCTGCTTAACACTATTTCCAGTGCTTCGTGAAAGCCCCCTAATTTCTGGTGCTAAGACCAAAAAGGCAGGGTCTCAGTGGTCCCGAGTGAGAAGCCACTGCTAGCCGAGCATAGTTGTTGAATGCCTGCAATTCCAGCCCTTAAGAGGTAAAGTCAGAAGGATCTCAAAGTCTAGGCCAGCCTGGGCTACTTGGTGAAACCTTGTCTCAAAAAGATAGCTGGGTGTGGTGGCTCATGTCTCTAATCCCAGCACTCCGGAAGCCGTGGTAGGATTGCTGTGAGTTGGAGGCCAGCCTGAGACTACATAGTGAATTCCGGGTCAACCTGGGCTAGAGCGAGACCCTACCTCAAACACACACACACACACACACACACACACACATGCATATACATACATATATATATATATATATATACACACACACACACACACACACACACACACACACATATAAAGCCAGGTATGGCAGCTCATGCTTGTGATCCTAGCACTTACGAGGCTGAGGAAGGGGTATTGCCAAGAGTTTAAAGATAGCCTAGGCTAGATAGTGATTTCCAGGCAAACTAGAGCTACATAACAAGACCCTGTCTCCAAAAAAAAAAAAGAAGGGCTGGAGAGATGGCTCAGCAGTTAAAGGCACTTGTTTGCAAAGCCTGATGCCCTGGGTTCAATTCCATGTGAAGCCAGATACACAAAGTGGTGCATGTGTCTGGAGTTTGTTTATAGTGGCAAGAAACCCTGGCACACCCAATACATTCTCCCTCTCTTTGTCTCTCTCCCTCTCTTTCTATGTCTCTCTCTGTATCAAATAAATAAATTTTTAAAAGAGGAAAGGAGAAGGAAGGAGGAAAGGAAAGAAAGGGAAGTAAAAGAAAAGGACAGGAAAAGAAGTCATTGCTTTCTTATGAGCTGGGTCCTTATCTGCAAACATTGAGGACGAGATGTAGATTATTATCTGGGGGTGGGGGTGGGGTGGGTGACACATTTTGACTCAGTAAAGATCCCATCTAGTTCCCTGCTGCTCCAGGAGGAATGACTGAATGATCAGGTGTTCTAGGCAGGCCTCCAAGTCCATCTTCCCAGAACAAAGCTTTTGGTAAACATTGAACAGAAATGAAGAGTTCTCCTTGCAAGCGTCGTGTGTGTATACACCTCTTCTCTCTTGGAGCTTGGAAGCCAGGTGGGGCACAGGGCAAACATCCTTTTGTGAAGTTCAAGGAGCCTCATAATGCAGTTCTTGTACAGTCATGATAGAAAGCACTCAGCTTATCATGTGCTGGGATCCATGCTATAAGCTTTTGGACATCATGTCGTTTGTAGCAGCCCCTGGGAGGTAGACACTGGTGTTATCCTCAGAGCTGAGCAGGTTGATTCTGCATGGCTAATGAGAGATAGAAAGTCATCCCTCACCCACCCCAGTGGTTAGTTAGGGAGGGAGGAGCAAAGGCCAGAAACCCAGACAGAGATGTAGGGTGGTTTGAGTTGGCTGACGCAATGCTTCTGCCCCCAACAACATACCTCCGACAAGGTTCCAATTCCAAAACTGCCATGAGCTGGGGATCAAGCATTCAGAATACATTAAGTTTATGAGGGAACAAGTATGATGTATCCCCCACTTCCCCAGTTTGTAGCTGGGGACAGACAGTTGGTAGGCCCAAGTCACTATACACGGCCTCAGATCAAATTCAGTCTTCCTAATAGGTTGTGCTACCTCCCGGAAGAACAAATTCCTCTTTCCAAGTGACATCTCAAAATGTTGGACAATTAACTGTCTATCTTCATGGAAATCATTCCAACCTGACCAGGTAGGCTGACCATCCATCTGGCCTCATACTGGGAAGGGAGACTATATACACCAGGCACATGAAGGCTTTCTTCAAAAGTACCTGTCAGCAGTGCCTCAGCTCATCCTGTCCCCAAATCCCTTTCTAGCACCAGGATACTGTTCTTCGTGATCCACAGCAAGGCCGTTAGCATCATAAACCAGGTGATTGGTTGGATCTACTTCCTGGCCTGGTCCGTCTCCTTCTACCCTCAGGTGATCAAGAACTGGAGACGGAAAAGGTAATCAGCAAGCTGAGCCTTAGTCCCTCATGGAGGCAGCCTCTCTGCACTCTCTGTCCTCTCCAAAAAGCTATCCCGACAGGAAGGCTCTTTGTAAGAGTGAGGTGGGACTTCCAGTGCTGGGCATTTAGTCCCTTTGCTCCCTGTGGGAGCAACAGCCTGGGCTTTCCAGCTAAGCAAGGAGGAGCAGGCTGAGTGGGGGAGTCCACTCTGAGCCTTCTCAGCTCTGGAAGACTTGGAGTATCATGTCATGCACCCTTCAGGCCCTCCCTCCCCAGACTAAGCAACTTCCACTGTGCTTTTAAAGACAAAGTGACAGAGTGAAAGTGGACCTGAGCTTGAGTCCATGGGTAGTAAGGACACAGCTCTCCTGTAGTCACTCTGGCCACATGGTTCTCCTCCGGGCCTGCTGAGCAGTAAGCCTCTCCACAGATAGCCTTCAGGAGAAATTACTAGAACCAGGGAGGGAAGGAGAGAATCAGCTCTGAGGAGGGCGACTGGGTGGCATCTCCTTAGTATGGAGAGGGACCTAAGGGCAGTGTTCTTTTGCTGTAGGCTGAGCCCTCCTTGTGCTAGGAGCTGTGTCCTTCCCTCCCCTCCATCCCCTCATTTCATCCCCTCTGCCCTCACCCCCACAGTGTCGTTGGTCTGAGCTTTGACTTCTTGGCCCTGAACCTGATGGGCTTTGTAGCATACAGCGTGTTCAACATTGGCCTCCTATGGGTGCCCTACATAAAGGTACAGCCCTGCCTGCCCCCCCCCAGCCCACCCAAGAGGCTCGCTGGCCAGGCTGCCCTCACCTCCTAGCTTCTTCCCACCCTCAACAGGAGCAGTTTCTCCTCAAATACCCCAATGGCGTGAACCCTGTGGACAATAATGACGTCTTCTTCAGCCTACATGCAGTCGCCCTCACTCTGATCGTCATCCTTCAGTGCTTCCTGTATGAGGTAAGGGATGAAGCCTGGTGGCTTGGCCCACCATAGGCTGCTCAAGCTAACTCCCACCCTCGCCCTCTAACATGCCACCCGACACTGCCATTCGCTATCCAAAGATACGGAATCCTCAGCGAGGAATCACATTCCTTCATTCAACATGTACTCTTTTGGGCCTACGTGCTGTGTGAGTGAGGAACACAGAGAAAGGCAGTGATAAGCCAACAGGCTGAGAGCTGCATGTGGGCCAAGGGTGGGTGAAGGGATGGCACCTTTAGAGACCAACCCCTTTGCCTTCACTTCCTGTGTGGCCCCTACCTTCATGAACAGGTTCTTTCCCCCTTGCTGTGATGCTCTGCTGGAGGAGCCCCATTCTGGGGCCATGTCTGGAGGGATTAATTCAAAGACCCTCGAGCTCCATCTGGGACCCATGAGCTGACACTGGCCTTGGACTAGGTGCCAGGCCTCCAGCCTTGTCCCCGGCACTGTTCCCTCCTCTGCGCACAGAGTGGGGACAAAAGATAGGCAGGAGTTAGAGATTCTTAAGACAGATGGGAGATTTTAACTGTTGAAAGATGGGCTGATGCTAGGGACTTCACACCTCTTCCCAGCCCGATGAGCCTAAACATCTCTGGAATTGTCTCTGCCTTGCCATTGTGTGGACAACTCCAGTGTCTTGGACCTCTCCTCACACAGACTGTCCCAAGGCCAGGCCTCTGCCTCCATATCTCCCCTTTCATCCACCCCTTCTCCTAAGCCCTCGTCTGTCCAAGGCCATCCCATCCCGAGACCCTGCAGCAGCCTCTGTATCCCCACCTATAAGCCCGCTTCCCTCTCATTTTCAGCGAGGCAACCAGCGTGTGTCGTGGCCTGCCATCAGCTTCCTGGTGCTCTCGTGGCTTTTTGTCTTTACCACCATGATTGTGGCTGCAGTCGGCGTGACCACATGGCTGCAGTTCCTCTTCTGCTTCTCCTACATCAAGCTTGCCATCACACTGATCAAGTATTTTCCACAGGTACTCCAAGGCCTTCCTGCATTTTCCTATGTCTAGTAGCGTGAGAGGCAAGAGGTGCTGAGCCTGGGCCCTGTCTCCATGGACAACTATTGCTAGGCCAAGTGGACAAGAGTGCAAAGTCCCCGTGGAAACCAGTAAGCCCTGACTGACAGAAAGCCAGTGGGTGTCGCTGTCCACTTTCCCTGGAGCTGGAGGCACAGGAAGAAGCCAAAGGAGGCTCTCGGCCCTTGTACACCTCTGAGTCAGGGATTGGACAAGCCACTACCTTTGTCCCTTCCCAGTGCCCTTGTCACAACAGCCATCCCTAAAGACCTGCAGTAGGGGAGTCAGGAAAGAGCAGAGGGAGGGAGAGCTGACCTCTGGGGTCCCATCCTGTGCAGGACCCTTAGCACTCTCCTACGAGTCCTGACAATTTAAGCCAATTCTGGAGCTCAGCATCAAACATGTCCGCCTTCACAAGCATGATGGCCTGCTATGAAGAAAGTGCTGCCAACCGCATACTCCACCAAGGAATCTAGGGCCTCCATAAACCTATCCCGGAGAAAGAAGCCCCACTGCTAGGAGTCAGATGTCTCATAGGTTCAGGAAAGAGCATTGGCCAGAAGGACTAGACCCTTAGAGATCAGTGCTGTGTTCCATGGATGATGGAGGATTCTGCAGGCCCAGGCTGCCTGCCAGGGAGACCTGGCTGCTCAGTAGCAGTGAGAACATTGAAACTAGGACTCTAGGGCCAGTCTCAGGAAACTCTAAAGGGCTTATGAGGAGGGGACAAGCTCTAGGGAAGTGGGCCTCAGACTCTATGAGGCTGGAACCCGGGGACCAGGAGCAACAGTCACAGACATTTGAAGTTATCTGAACCTGGAGAGGGAGCAGCAAGTGTGGGGGAAGGTGAGAGGACAAGGACAGGAAGCTGAGGACCTCCCAGGTGGCAGGAAAGGAGGTGGCACCAGTCAGAGTTGCTCAGAGGACACAGTGGGTTTGGAGGGAAGCTGTGATACCTGGGCAACAGGAAGAGAGGAATGTCGAAGCAGGAAGCCCTAGAGCAGGTCCAGGAGCCCAGCCAGGGCTGGAGTGACAGCTGGGTCCATTGTCCAGGTGGGGAAACTTAAGCAGGAACTCAGTGGGGATTCCATACCAGGAAGGCTGGCCCCCAGCCATGCTCTAAGTGTGGGGTTCAGGCTGTGATCAGGGACAGATTAACTGGAGGTGAGAAGCATGGATTTCAGTCAGACTGGGTGGTACACCTATAATCTTAGTACTTGCAGTACCTTGGAGACTGGGACAGGGGAGCTTGAGTTTGAGGCCATTCTGGGCTACAAAGTGAGCAACCTCAGAACTGCTCAGAAGCCACTACAGGGCTGTGTCCACCCAAACAGGGGGCGAGGCAGCTAGGTCAGGCAGCATCTGCCTCCCTCCATTGGAGTCAGAGGTACAGGAGACAAAGAAGACAGTGCTTGCCCTGCATGCAGGTAAGACCCCCAGGACCACCCAGACTATTCCCTTGGCTAAGGCTTGTCAGAGCCCAGAGGTCACTGTGTTCTTTGCCGCTGAGGGTTGAGTACGTGGGAGAAATCACAGTGGCTTTTGTTTGGAGTGTAGTCATAAGGCGTGTGAGGTTCCATCCCGCCCTCTGTCCGTCCTCAGGCCTACATGAACTTTTACTATAAAAGCACCACGGGCTGGAGCATTGGCGGTGTGCTGCTGGACTTCACAGGGGGCACCTTCAGCCTCCTCCAGATGTTCCTCCAGTCCTACAATAACGGTGAGTCCACCAGAGCCACAGTGGGAACATCAGTGGGGAAATCTTTCCTGGGGACCTTCCAGAGGATGCCAGCCTGTAAGGTAGAATGCATTCTGAGGCCTGCAGCTTCTTGGGAAGATGGGGAACCCCAGCCTCCACACCCTAAAACCAGATTCTGTCCCCTCTGGTGTTAACAGACCAGTGGACATTGAT
The DNA here is from genome assembly GCA_004024765.1 of Zapus hudsonius. Lineage (NCBI taxonomy): Eukaryota > Metazoa > Chordata > Mammalia > Rodentia > Dipodidae > Zapus > Zapus hudsonius. The sequence continues at coordinate 18,643 of PVHP010012139.1, forward strand.
CTTCGGAGACCCAACCAAGTTCGGACTTGGCATCTTCTCCGTCTTCTTCGACATTGTCTTCTTCATCCAGCACTTCTGTTTGTACAGAAAGAAACCAGGGTACGACCAGCTGAACTAGCACCCAGACACACAGTATAAAAGCCAGGGCCTAGGCTCTGGTGGGGAAGGCTGCACCCAGCAAAGGCCAAAGAAGTGGTTGGTGTGGTGTGCCCAACAAAATAGAAGCACTCTTCCTCAATGCCAAATGCCTTAAAGTCAACCAGCCTGCTTTCGTCCAGGCCCCTCCTGGGCCATGGAAGACCTTCCCTCTGAGGCAGACACCTGAATCTACTCCGAGACTGAAAGTGTCCTCAGGTGGTCCTCCCAGCCTGAGATCGCAGCCCCTGCCTGGCCTCATGGCAGAGGCACCTGGCCCTCCATCTTGATGCACCATCTCTCTTTTCTTTAAGGCTTCAGGCAGCATGCACAGGTCCTGACAGTCACCCTAGACGGAACTGGGTGCCAAGCTTGCAGCTGAAGGCCTTGTCCCAAACCACAAGTGTTTCTGGGAGCAGCTTGAAGGGCTAAACTTGCAACTGGGAGAGCCAAGGGTGCTCTGCAGTCACCGCTGTGTTCCCAGGGACCAAGCAGCCAGGTGCTATGGCCAATGGACTCAAAGGTGCTGGTGCTGGTGGCAGAGGGAGAAGGACTGAGGTTAGGCCTGCCTTGGGGTCCTTTCTCTAAGGCATATTCCTAATACTCTACAGAACTCCTCCTCACTGTCAAGTGATCCAGGCCAGGGCCTGCTAAAGAGTATTTCTGATCCCTGAGGTGCTTTCCAGATAGGTTCTGAAGTGGACCCACACCCAGTGCCCTATGGATCTTTATCACATAGTCCTTCCAGGACGTTCAGAGTGTTCCAGAAGAGGCTTCCCACTTTCTGAGAGTCAGGTGGGGCCCTGTCTGAGCACCCCCGTTACTCCTAACCCTGCACTTACAGAGCAGAACATGCATGTTCTACTAGCCTGTGCCTTAGAGGCCTATCAGTCAGTGTAGATACCCTGGAGGAGTGGGCAGGCCCCTTCCCTCCATTTCCCCATCTGAGTAGTCCTATTTCTTGGCTATTGAGGAACCTCAGTGAACTGGAGCCCACCTCTTCCAATGCTGTTGCCCTTCCTCTAGACCAGGAGGGAAGGGGCCCAGGATGTGCCTTCAATTTCTCAATCCACCTTCAAGACCAGTATAGAGCCCTTATCCTTTTTTTAATTACGATTGTTTTGTTTTGGTGGGGGTCTGTGTCCTTAATTAAAACTTGACTTGTCTTCTCTGTGTACACGCGAGCACTTGCTAGATGCAGAAGGCAGCTATATTGGCCGTCAGAACCAAGTCCTTGGCTTATGGATCCAGCTGTGCTCGGGAAGAAATGCATAGGGCTGTGGAGTATACTGACCCCACATTTGATCAGGGATGCCCTCTCTGGTATACAAGATGCTTGCCCACCCAGGACCAGGTAGGTCTTGTCTGCCAGTGCCAAGGCTACACTAGCACGTTCAAGCTGTGGCTGTTGGGAAGTTCTGAGCCTATCACTGGAAGCAGAGGCAGTGAGGGCCTTACTCTGCACTCTCTTCTCTCTGGTTTGAACAACTCCCAAGGAGTTTAAGGTCTTGTTTCCCTAGAGCAGAGATTAGAGCCCAACTAAGCCCACAAACCTGTTTTATTGGGGCCACCAGTGACTTGTTTGCTTGAGGCAAGGTCTCACTGTGGCTCAGGCTGACCTGGAACTCACTCTGTAGCCCAAACTGGTCTCAAATTCATGGCAATCCTACATTAGCTTTCCAGGTGCTGGGATTATAGGCATGGGCCACACACTCAGCTCATACCCAGTGACTTTTATAAAATGTATTATTGGGCAGTGGTACACACCTATAATCCCACCTGTGCAGGAGGAGGCTAAAGCAGGAGGACCTGGAGTTTGAGACTAGCTTTCATCATGTAGCAAGACCCTATCTCAAAAGAGGGAGGTAAGCACAGGGCTGAGGGGATGGGAGGGGAAGGTGTTATTTGATGCCATACTTAGAATCTGGGTTCAAATTCTAGACTTTTTGGGAGGTGAGTACTGTGGATCAAACCCAGAGCCTTGTACATGCTAGACAAGTGTTGTGCCACTAATCCACACTCCCCTCTGGGCTTTCCTTCCATGTCTGATTTGTCAGTGCAAGGCAAACCCAGCGATGGCATCCACCCAGAGCTGAAACTCCCCAGTTCACCATCTAGCCAGCTCTCTGCCCCTCTGAACACCTGAGTTTTGCCCTTGCCTATTGTTCAGGATGCTTTTGGACCCCAGCAGCAGGTGCTTATCCCATGAGGCCCCTCTAGGTTGGGAGCTAAAGCTCAGCTACACAAGAGGCACGTCAGGGTTTCACAGTGACACTCAAGAGACAACACATTCCAGGTTTCCCACCCCAATTGCAATGAAGGGGTTTCTAGACACTAACAAATGTGGTGTTTACCAATTACAGTATGCCTCCACTGAGGCTTTGAAAGTACCACCAGTCACACTTTGCAAGCAGGTAGGCCTGGAAAGAGTTGAGCCTTGTCCCAAAGCAGTAGGAGACAAGCTACCCATCTTTAAAACCAAAGTTCAAAGATCCTTAGCAGAGACCCCTTGTGAATTCCAGAGTTGTTTATTGGGTACAAGTGTTGGGCATGGGGTAGCATCATACTGCCCCCTTTCCATAGTGACCAACTGAGGGTTTGGCCATGTGCTACAAGTCACTGCTTCTAGGTGTGAATTAGTAAGCTAAATTCAAAAGAATTGGCCTTTCCAAATAGTGAGATAAAAACACTTTGTATCAAAGCTGTGATTAAAAAAATACAAAAGTTAAACCCCCAAGTGTAGAGAAAATAGGCAATCCTGAGGGCTGTCCTGAAATGTCAGCCTTGGACCTGGTCTAAATCCTGTAAGCAGGAAAACCTTGGGGAGGCCAGCACCCCTTTGGAGAGTAGGGGTTAGTGAGCGCCTCCCCGCTTCCATCCAGGCAGCCTTCATAATGCCTCTGGCATGTGGGGGTCCAGCCCCTGGCTGAGCATTGTGGTGGGGGAAACATGGACAGAGGCACTGAGGAGATGACACGTGGAAGGGCCAAGCCCAAAAGCAAATGGGAAAAGTGGCCCCACCTGGCATTTCCCAGCTTGGGCGTCTCTCAGAAAGGTGTTTCCTGCTCGCCTAGACCTTGCTATGACCAGGCAGCAGGGCTGGGGACTAAGCCTGTTGGTCACTGTAGACTGGTTACCACTCAGCTCCAGGCCCTTGTTTCCAGTCCTCAGTGTCCAAAGGGAGAGAGCTGGTCCCATGGCCTCAGGCTGGGAGTGGGAAGGAAGGAAAGTTCAGGTCTTGGGATCAGCCGTTGCCCTTCTGAGATGGGGTCCAGTGCACAACAGAAGCCAGGATGAGGGACGGACCGAACGTGGAAATGGTGTCACTGTACACCGAGGCGGGCAGGCACACGTCAGGGGCTACAGCCAGATGCTAGGACAGCATGGACTGCTGCACGGCCTTCTGCAGAGACTGCCGAGTCACCAGCAGGCGCACCACCTCCTCGGAACGTTTCGTGAGTCGCTTCCGAGCCTGGTCATGTGTGACCATAGTCATGTCCCAACCGTTCACCTGGCCCAGGGAGAGAACACAGCCCACCTCAGCTCTATACCCTTTGGAATTGGAAGGAGAGCTTTGAGAGTCACAGACCCCCAAGTTGGTATCTCCTACCGTGAAGATACCCACACAAGCCGAAGCACACAGCTTCCTCAAGGCAAGACCTGCACTGGCTTCCAACCCTGTTTTGGTGAGTCCCTCCCCTGTAAGAGGCTTGGTCAGCCCAAGTGCTTCACCCCAAGTGCTTCAGCCCCTCTCCCCCAAACTTTGTTTTCCCCCCTTTGGGGTACTGGTTACCTGCATGATCTTGTCTCCAATCTGCAGCCCAGCAATTTCAGCGGGGCCTCCCTCAGACACCCGTGTGACATAAATGCCCTGGAAAGAGGCAACCCAGGCAAAGCCCTGTGGTCATTAGACTGGCCACTTGCCCACAGAACATAACCCAGCATGGCATACTCCTAACCATCCCTCAGTCCCTGTGCCTGCCTCCCATGCCAGCACATTCAACCAGTGACAGCCAGGGGACTAGCACAGCTGTCCCTAGGATGTTGTATCCTGATGATGGACTGTCTCATCAGGATGATGATTTCTTAGGGCCTTCTTAGGATTGTCTAAGAGAGGCAAGGTCTGTTCCTTCCACACAGGTCCAGGAAGCAAAGAAACACCCACCACCTCGGGCCTTTATGCCACACTGGGAGGTCCAGGACCTTGGTCCCTCTCACCTTGTCTGTCTTGTCTTCTGAGAAGGGATTCTGGGAAGGATCCTGGTCAATCCCACCTCCAATGCTGAAGCCCAGGATTAAGTTTTCACCTTGACGTAGCTTGTGAATTTCAACTCTTTGCTGGCAAAGAAAAGATCAAGTTAGGGACAGGTGGGTAGAAAATCAATCTGGTCTCTATTCCCAGCAGCAGCCTTAGGCAGTTGGGCCAGCTCTGAGCTATGCTAAGGGGTGGGGCTCAGGGACCTGTGCTGAAATGAGCTGGTCATCAGTCTGGGCAGGGGGACACAAAACAGCCACATGGACCCACCCACACAGCCCTCTGCTGCTTTTTCCCACCCACTCCCTATCCTTGGTCAACAAGTGTTCTGGGCCCCTTCCTGGCCCAAGAGGCAAGGGAAGACACCCATCTTTCCAAGGTGGGACCACACAGGGCAGCAGGAGTCAGATAAAGAACTGCAGACACCTTCCTGAGGCAGCTCAGGCTGCCAAACCAGCCCCATCAAGGACAAGACAAGAGGTGCTCAGGAAAAGAGGAAGAAAACTTGTACAGAAGAGATGAGAAGGGCTTCCTGACCAAGAGAAGCAGAGCAATGGCTTTAAGGTGCTGGCAGACCAGAGTGGTCCTTCCAGTACAGGACCCGAGACTGGGAGGAGAGATGAGGCTGTGGGGAACAGTCCCCAAGACTGGTAATAAGTCTCCCCAAACCCCTGCTGTTGTGCAGTGTAGAAGATGACAGAGTATTCTAGGTCTACCACAAAGCTCTGGGGTTGGGGTTCCCAACTATACAAGCTCCTTTGACAGCCTTTAGCAAGAATCCCTCCACACACACAAGGCTGGAAGCCAGACTAGGTCACCTCTAAACTTGAGAGTTTTTAATACAAGAAAAAAGCGACAGTCTGGACTTAGAAAGGAGCATTTGACCAGGCCTTGAGGGGTGACAGTGTCACTGCCTGGGAGTAGGACAAGGCAGAGTCAGGTTTGATGCTAGAACGATCACTCTGGTCGTCAGCAGCAGAACAGATGTCTCACAGCTGTGGGATACAGAGGCCAGAGGACATGAGCTAGTTGGAAATGGGAGATCCACAGGCATGAGGAAGAAGAATTGACCACCCTGTCCCTGTCACATCACCCACTTGGGGAGTCGGGAGAAACCAGAGTGCTCCTGGGGTGCAGTTGGAGTGTCAAGAGCCAGAGTTTAGAGGGGCTGAAATAGTTTAGAGGAGGGGCTGAAATGATGGTAACATTCTCAGGTGTTAACTACACAGGAGAGAGCAGGACTGGGGAGCTGGGGGGGGGGGGATAGCCTTTCCACATGTGCAATCCAAAGGCTCAAGGGAGACCAGACCATCCACCATATTCAGGCATGATACTGGTGTCGGAATTGGAGGATTGTGGTCTGATCGCTTTGAGGAAAACTCTAGGAGTGGCCATGAAAAGAAGGGAGGATGAGGAAGCTTGATCTCTGAGGCCCATTCATCTCCATGCCCAGAGTGTGAGCTCTTCCAACACATACCTCCACACTCACTTCCAAGGTCAGAAAAGAAATAGCCTTGCCACTGACCTGAAGGGAGAAGCCAGGCAGGAGGCAAAGTGCCTCTCTCTGGCTCCTCACTTACACCCCCACCCCACTGTTTTTATCTCATAAGGATCAAACCTGGATCCTAGAAAAACAAGGCTGGGCAGGCAAGGGTGAAACCTAGGACAGCTTTGGGCTGGCCCAGCAGTTTCCTTGCAGCCCCTGCCACCAGCGCCAAGTGCCACCCACCCTTTATCAGTGGCTTCTCGGGCCCCACCCTCCTGACTTGCACATCCATCTGAGATATGACCTCCAGCCCTACAACTTCCGAGCTTGGACTTTCACTTAACCCACTGCCTGCCAGGCAGGTGTTCCATAATCTAAAACCTCTAGAGGCTGAGGCAGGAATATCGCCAAGAGTTCGAGGCCAGCCTGGACTACAGAGTGAATCCCAAGCCACCCTGGTTTTAAGAGTGAGATCCTGTCCGATCAGGAACCTTCCCAAAGACTTCCTTAATGGCTGGGCATAAGGTTTCTCTTTGGGGTTCAGTAAAGCCACCTCTGCCCCACCGGTGGACCCTCATTCCCCATCTAGCCCTACCACTGGCGGTCAGGTCTACTTTCCCAGCTCCCCTTCCCTCCTATGCCTATTCATTCACGTGTACCTGACACCCAAGACAAACCAAAGAGGTGCCCCACACCTCCCCCCCCAAAAGATCTGGACTAGGCGAGCCTGAAAAAGTTTAGAGAAGGATCAAACCACTCAAATGAGCTTTAGCCCTAGCTCCAGTGGTCCTCGGAGCAAGGCCGGGTGAGAAGGGGGAAGGGGCTGCCAGGACGAGCTCTAGTCAGCCCCCCCCCCCCACCTCCCTCCGCTGGGCGGCGGCAGCCGGGGGCCAGCTGGAGCAGAGGAAACGCTTCCTCATTCCAGAGCCTACGACTCATGGACGTCGGAGCCGGCGCCCGCCTCCCAGCCTCCCTCCCTCCCGCTGCCGCCCGGCTGGGGACTCGGAGGCCCTGGACAGGGGCACGTTCCCAGACTCCCAAGGCCAGGCCTTTCTCCGGCGTCCACCTAACGGCTGCGGTGCACGGGGTCCGGGGGGGCTTCTGGGTCGCAGGCAGGAGAGAATACTTGCAGCACTGGTCCTGCAGCCCGGGGACTGGAACTCCGGCCTCCGGCCGCGGGGATGCGTGCATGCATGCATGCATGCAGGAGCCCCGGGTGCTGGGCTTTGTCAACCTGTCTTTTCCGCTCTAGGAACGGGGACGAATCCCCGCGAGTGCACTCACCACGACGGCAGTGACCGGCTGGCCCGGGATGTAGGACATGTCGACCCCGACCTGACAGGACAAGCGAACACCTCGAAGCCCGAAGCTAGAATGGCCCGAGACCGCGCCCTCCCGCTCATGTTAACAAAGGAGGCCAGGTTCGGCCCGCCCCCTTCATGAATATTTAACATGTGCAGCCAATCAGAGGCAGGAGCGCTGTTCTGCATGAGGAGAGTCCCAGGGCGCGCATAATAAAGTCGAGGGGGCGGAGCGTACCGGAGGCGCAGGCGCGGTAGGGCGGGGCGGGTGTGTGTGCGCCTGCGCAACCCGCACTCTTTCCCGGCATCCTCCAGCGCAAGATGGCGCCGCGGGAACCTGTAGACCTGTTTGTTTAAGGTGACGCCGTGGGACCGGGCCTGCCGCCGCGCTCCAGGTGAGGGGGACGGCGTATCGGGATGGAAGCCCGGGGCGGGGCGGAACGGCGTCGCCGGTAACGCGGTTCTCTCGGCAGCCGAGGACGGTGTGATGGCCGCTGCGGTGGCCAAGCGGGAAGGGCCGCCATTCATCAGCGAGGCCGCGGTGCGGGGCAACGCCGCCGTCCTCGATTACTGCCGGACGTCGGTGTCGGCGCTGTCGGGGGCCACGGCGGGCATCCTGGGACTCACGGGCCTCTACGGCTTCGTCTTCTACGTGCTGGCGTCGGTGCTGCTGTCGCTGCTGCTCGTCCTCAAGGCCGGACGGCGCTGGGACAAGTTCTTCAAGTCGCGGAGGCCGCTCTTCACCGGGGGTCTGGTCGGGGGCCTCTTCACCTACGTCCTCTTCTGGACGTTCCTCTACGGCATGGTGCACGTCTACTAGGGGAGGGCGTCCTAAATAACTTATATCTTCTTCCGATTAAATGACGTGTGACGGACGCTCTTGTCGGGTTCTTTCCTAACTTAACGCGTGGTCGGCTGTGATTTGAAATCGCGAGGAATTGATGCGCGCACACGCAAGCACACGCACACCCGCGTGCGCTTCTTGGCTTACACCTAGGTGGTCCAGGTGGGACAATGACGGTTTCCATCGGATGTCCCTTGGTTCTAGCAGTAACTGAGATGTTACGGTGAACCCTCGGCCGGAGGAGGGAGAGTCGGGATCTGATGGGGGGGGGGGTTTCTTGGCTGTATTGGATGAATGTACCTTTCCAACGTCCCCTCCCACTAACCACCACCGGAAATGGAGGGAGTCACTTCTGATCCATTTCACTGGGTCACACGTAGTTGTCTGTCCCGTAAGAAAGAATAAATACAAGCTATTTTAAAGAATCTCTCCTAGGGGCTGGAGAGATGGCTCAGCGGATAAAGGCACTTGCCTCAATTCCCCAGTACCCACATAAGCCAGACCCACAAGGTGTGGCCCTGGTGTGCTCTCTCTCTATCTATCTATCTATCTATCTCTATCTATCTATCTATCTATCTCTACTTGAAAATGAATAAAATATTTTTAAAAATAATAATCTCTCCTAGAATGGATAAATAGGTCATTTGGACATTTTAAGCCAAACTGTGGGCTTGTTTGGAGTGTGAATGTCTTTGCCTATATGTTCATTTGTGATTGTCAAGAAGGTTATCTTAGGGCTGGAGAGATGGCTCAGCGGTTAAGGCACTTGCCTCCGGTGCCTAAGGCCCCGGGTTCAATTCCCGGGGACCCACATAAGCCAGACCCACAAGGTGGTGGCCCTGGTGCTCGCTTGCGCTCGCTCTCTCTCTCTCTCTCTCTCTCTCTCTCTCTCTCTGCTTGAAAAATGAATAAATAAAAAAATTATTTTAAAAAAAGGTTATCTTAGAATGAAATATATATGTTTAGTTGAGAAATAAATTATTGCATTAGAGTTGTAGTCATAAATATGTTGTACTTGGGATTTACCATCTAGCTAGGGAGATTAGCATTACCTAATTGAACAAATAAAGTTGTAAGTCCCATGAATCACACAGAATCACCAAACCTAGCCCAAGTTGTGGGGGGTAGAGGTCAAGGAAGGTCTCTTTGAGGAAATAAAGTCTCATTTGAGACCTGGAGGTTGAATAACAGGCAAATAAAATATGGAGAAGGGGCTACTTGCAGAAAAGAGCAAGCACAGGGCAGGAAAGTCTGTAACCCATTACCCATGAGGTAGACCTGATCACACCATAGAGGGCCCAGGAAGGAAGTTGGTCCTGACCCTATGAGCAATTACAGGAAGCCCTTGTAAGTTTTAGGAGTCATGTAAATCAGATTCCGGTTATTTTTAATCAGTTTTAGATCAGAAAGGGATATGAGAAATTGATTTCAATACCTTGTCCCCAGACTGGCCTACCCCCCCCCCCCAACTAATGGAAATGGGTCTGGGACTCAGACCTTCTGAATCCCATTTGGGGTTATGGATCACATGTTTGCACCCATGCCAAGAAGAAGCTGGTCAGTTTTGCTTCCCTGTCCATAAGAGCCCACCACTGAAGATCCCCACATTCATGGCTTATATAACCCTGATCTCTCTCAGAGGAAGGGTGGAGGAGGATTGTGCTGGGAGGATGAATGACTAGTGAGATGACTTAGTTAACCATTACCCTATTGGGCTATGTTTGTTGGAAAAGTTCACGGCTGTAAAAAAAATACTACACAGACCATACTCATTCATATATCATTTTGAAGGAATGCTCCCAGGGTGGAGGGGAACTTGATTCCCAGTGCTTTCCAGCATTTTACCAGCTGCTGCTGAATTCAGTGCCTTCCTACTCTTTCAGTGCTTGCTCATTTTTAAAATTTTTTTATTTACTTTTATTTATGACAGAAGAGAAAACACAGGCATGCTAGGGCCTCCAGCCATTGCAAATGAACTCCAGATACATGTGACACTTTTGGATCTGGCTTTACTTGGTGAGTGCTAGAGAATTGAACTTGGGTCATTGGGCTTTGCAGGCAAGCACCTTAACCGCTGATCCATCTCTCCAGCCCCGTGTTAGTGCATTTTAAGGGTACCCATACTTTGATTTAAATCTCTTTGCAAGGTGATACAATGCTTACTAGTGTTTTTTTTTCACACTTGTAAAAATATGGAACACTTCACGAATTTGCGTGACATCCTTGTGCAGGGGCCATGCAAATCTTCTCTGTATCGTTCCAATTTTTGTATATGTGCTGCCGAAGCGAGCACACTAGGTGTTTCTTGTGTCTGTCTTTTTTGGAATTGCCTTCTTACAGGTTTCCCTAAAATAATGAGATAACAAGAAGGAACAAAAAACATGGCATGTTTAAAATTGATGCCCTTTATTATTTTAGAACCAAATAAAAGTGTCAGAAAATACATATATCAGGCAGGTCCCAGGAAGTGGCTGCCATCATGGCCACTTGATTTTTTGTGTATTGGCTGAAGGGGGAAACAGGATGAATGGTGTACTGTTTGGAAAAGACACATTTTTGGATCCACCATAGTGCTCTGAGGAGTCTCTCCCTTGTGGGGAGGGGTGGAGTCAAACCAGGTAGAGCCCTGTTAGATCCACAGGATGCTATGCCAAGCAGAGTGATTAGCTCAGACCCCTCAGAAATTCATGCTCCCCCTTTATGACTGGCTCCACTGAGAGGAAGAATTAATGGGAGTGTTGGGGCAAAAAGGCAGCCCTGACTGGTTATTAATGACCCCAACATCAGGAACAGAGGGCACTTTGCTCTTTCATGGCTGATCCCCCATCACATGTATAGCACCAAATGTATCAATTTCCCATTGTGCTACATCATATTGCTCCCAAAGGTGTGAGATACTTTTAGGAAAATACTAGATTGACCAGTTAAATCTAGGGCCTGACATAAGCACAGACAACTCATTTGATTTGGAATATCAATAAAAACACGGGCCAGGGCTGCAGACAATAAACTAATCAGTGCCCAAGAGAGAGAAGGTCTTCTCAAAGTTGGGGAGAAGGCCAAGTTCCTGTTTCACTTCATTTACTAGCCTGTCTGCTGCCTGTAATACCAGCATTCAGAAGGTTGAGGTGGGATGATCACAAGTTTGAGGCAAGCCTGGGCTACAGAGAAAATTCTAACAAGAAAAAATAGAAAGGAAAGAAAAACCAGCAAACAGCCTGTTCTCACAAGATTGATAACTTATCTCAAGGTTATGCAAAAGGTGAACATGGAGGGAGTTATGCAGAAAGCAAGGCAGAGTTGGCAGCCCTTTTCAGAAGCTGTCATGTGATCTCTGGCTTTCTGAGCTTCAAGCCCCTAAGGTGCGGCCAGAGAGCTAAGACCTCTCAGGCCATGATGTGTAATGGGGAGCCTCGACTGGATAGAAAGATGCTTGGTGCACTTGGTGCACTGCAATTGCTGCCTTCATTCGCTTCCACTGTTGTCTTTCCCTAGTGCAGCAGCAGACACCTGGGGTTCCCTTACTTCACCTAGGAAGGCTATTCCTGACCTTCCAGATTTCAGCTCCTATGTCACTTCCTTGGGAACACTCCAGGTAAAATTTCTCCAATGACAGGCATGGTCACTTCATGGGAAAGCTCACCTCCTGCCAAACTGGAAGTGTTTAAGGGCAGACATGTTGCTCACCTTTGTCCTGATTTAACCCAACACAGCTAAGAGATACTCAGTAAATAGATGCTCACAACTAGTAAGGCAGTTTCATTCTGATGGGAGACAGTACAACTAGTCCCAGCTCATGTAGCTGCTGCCATGCCATTCCAAATCAGCAGCCGTGACCCCTGTCCCTCTCATGTCCCCCAAACATGAAAGCAGCATGCTAGATTTGAAAACTCAAGGGCTCGCTTTACGGAGGAAGTAAAATGACTAAGTGAAGCATCCAGATTTCCACTTTCAGAAAGCAGGCTGGCTCGGTGATGGACTCCCAGGCAGCCAAGATGAGGGAGCTGCTTTCTCTGGACAGCATGTCACTCTGCCCAGTGGCAGCAGCTTCTACCAGAGCTCCTCCCTTTTTTGAAATTGGGGATCTCACTATGTTCCCCAGGTTCATGCCTCACCTGCAGTCGCTGCCTTCATGCAGCTCCACTGTTGTCTTTCCAGGTCAAAGCTACACATACTGGAAATGCCCTGTCACCTAGAGAGGTGGTTCCTAACCTTTCAGAACGCAAGTGATCCTCTTACCTCTACCTCTGGCGTGCAGGGACTATAGTTGTACTCCATCCCACCAAGCAACCAGGCTCCTTTCTTATGACCATGTGCATGACCCCATCCCATGTGTGAAGACCATCCAAAGAGGAGCCACCCAGACACAGTTCTGGGACTCAGGTGGTCAGGGCAGCACTTGCAACGTGGTGCAATAGCACTGGGTTTCTCACCTGGGGTTTCCAGTCCTGTGGCATGGGGAAAAGTGAGCTAGCCAGTTCTCCAAGCCCCATATTTGTGCCTCATGTCTGTTTGTGACACAGGAAGCTTGGTATTACAGGAAATGGTTAATTCCTGAGGGAGTGCACAAGTAACCAAACATTCTTAACAAAGAAAGGAAGCCTTCTGGAGAGCACGTTTGGGTGGGATGTTCTTTACTTCTATCCTTTTGTACCCTTAAAGTTTGCCTCGTCAAAGTATTTGAATTCACATAAACTGAGCATATTGCTGCTTTCAGGGAAGGGGTAGTGGTGAAAGAAGGCTCTCCAGGGCAGCGAGTATAAATCTGACCTAAATGTGTCTCTTGCCATCCAAGTTGGCTGTTTTTCCCCCTCAGAACCAGAGGCAGACAATAGTACTTGTTAATCACTTTGGGATCTTGGGGAAAGTCAGTTCTGTTTTGATGAGGGAGGGGTCCTTAGACCCTGAATTTCTGACAAGCTCTCTGGAGACTGAAGCTGGTCTATAGACCGACCCCACTTTGAGTTAGCAGGACTCTGAGTTCTGCAAAGTGGAGTGAGGAAGGTGGGGTAGGGGTGGAACAACTTTATCTCATTAACACTTCAGACCAGACTTCTGAAAACCACAAAACAGCAGGAGCCACACCATACCTCTCTGGGGAAGTCAGTGTTCTCTGTCCTGGGTGATGGTCAGAAGGGAGCAGCAGCCCCCTGCCTCTTCTCCATCTTACCTAGAAGCCTTGGAGTTGACCTCTCCCTTAAGTTTCCTCCTTTCCCAGTTGTTTCTTTGAGTTTTACCCCAGGGTAGGGTCAAATGTCCCCATGGATATTGTCCAACAGTGTTTTCTGAGCAACCATCATTCTTGTCTCAGGGAGAGGCTGGAGGAAGGGCTGGCTGAGATGTCTCTGTAGACTTTGGAGGGAGTCCTGGGACCTGGTCATTCTCTCATTTAAGCATCTCTTAGATAAGGGCTCTGTATGCAACATGCACCAATAAATGTACTGCCTGGATGAATAAATGCATGTCTAGTCAGATTCCTCAGAAAAACTAAAACTGCCCCTTTCCCTCAGGTCCTCCTCTCTGCATCTGAGCCAGTCTGGCCACAAGGAGGCTCCTCTCCACACCAGAAAAAGTTTGCAGGGGAGAAGGTGGTTGCCAGAAGCCCCTGTCCCCAACAGGCACAAGGACACCTCGTCCCATCTCAGAGCTGTGGTCAGTCCTGGCCCCAACATCTTCACATCTGCTCTCAGCCAACAGCTCTGGCTACGTCTTCACTGTTTGCAAGATCTGCAGCTGTTTCACATTCACCTCAGTGTTCTCGAGGAGGCCAGACCTGGGGGTGGGCACACAGAGGGCAGAGAGGACTGTCAGGAACTCTTACAGGTGGGCAGGGCAAAGGGCAGCCTGACAGTGAGTGGACAGGCACAGTGTTGGATAGAGGGGTGCTGTCGGGGTCCCTAGCTGCAGCCCAGATCCATGGGGAGCTACATAGCAACCACTGCAGAGATACCAGCTGGAGCCCAAGCCCCTGAGCACAGAGCCTCCTGCAGCAACAGGTGAGGCTCAGGTGAGCACCCAGTGACAGCTCAGGGAGCCACTAGGCTCAGGGATCCTCCAGCCAGGCCCCACTGCTGCAACCTTTAGCCTCCATATCTTCCCCCACCCTCTTCTTCCTCCTCCTCTCCATTCCAGGCCATTTTCAGCTCTTTCCCTGCCCAACCCAGCTCCCATCTGGAAGCTGCCAAACCCTGAGTCATCAAGGAGTGAAAGCCAAGGGCCAGGAAAAAGGTTATCCCAGACCAGAGAACTGCCTGGGTTTGTGGCCTACAGGAGAAGGGTCACACAGTACTGGCTTATGGCCTCCTTGCTTAGCCCAGAGCTCCCCTCCTCACAGGAAGCAGCTTGAGGTCACCCTTGCAGAAAAGATAAGGCTGGGGGCTGGCATAAAGACCTGAGTTTGATCCCCAGTACTCACTTAAAAGCAGTGGGCAGGCCACGGTGGCGTGTACATGTAATCCCAGGCCTGGGAGTTATTCTAGCGTAATTGGTGAGCTCCAGGCCAGTGACAAAGAGATGGATTACTTTCCTCAGGAATGACACCTGAGCTTGTCTTCTAGCCTCACATGCATGCACACGTGTGTGCCCATACACATATATGCACATGTGCATGCACACTGCACACATCAAAAAAGAATGAAAAGGGCTAGGCAGTCAGACAGGTGTGGTGGTACACACCTTAGTCCCAGCACTGGGGAGACTGAGGTAGGAGGTTTGTCGTGAGTTCAAGGCCAGCCTTGGCTACAGAATGAGTTCCAGACCAGCCTAGGCTAGAGTAAAATCCTGCTATAAAAAGAAAAGACCAAGCTGGCTAGTGCTTCCCCCCAAGAGACAGGCAGCTCAAGAAAGTCCACCTAGGGAGAAACCTGCTGGAAGGTGGGGAATCGAGGGCTTGACCAGGTGGGTCACCCACTGGAGAAGGATGGAAACTCAGATACGCCACCTGCACTCAGATACCAAAGCTGTTATTTATTAGCTGACTGGCTTGAGCAAGACATTTTACCTTTCTGGCCCTCAGTTTCCTCATTAGTAAAATAGAGCATATCCATCTCCACCTCATTAAGTTGTTTAAATAAGTTCATATATACAACAGCCCAGGGCAGCACCTGCAGGGAGAGGCTGTGTAAATGGGAGTGTTTGGCTAACATCAGAACCCCCAGGGGTGAAGAGCTAATGGGACTCTTGAGGGACTAGGCACCACCACTCAGCGTGGAAGGGTCTCTGGGGTTCTGGATGTCCTGAGGTTTGTTGGGTCCCTCACCTGGCTGGCCGGAGATGCTGCGGGCACAAGCCGCCATTCTGCTCCCAGCCACTGCTCCCAGGCCGCACCTGGGTTTGCTCCTCCAGCCGACTCTCATCCAGCTGCTGCTCCTCCTGCATCCTCTGTTTCATCTCCTCCACCTCCACCTCGGCTTTCAGGGTCTGGTTCTCCCGACCTCTGGGTAGGAAACTGTATGACCTGTTTGTCAGGTACCACTCAGCACCAGCAAGGATCCTCT
The DNA here is from genome assembly GCA_004024765.1 of Zapus hudsonius. Taxonomy (NCBI): domain Eukaryota; kingdom Metazoa; phylum Chordata; class Mammalia; order Rodentia; family Dipodidae; genus Zapus; species Zapus hudsonius. The sequence continues at coordinate 34,160 of PVHP010012139.1, forward strand.
CTTCCTGCCGCCCCAGTGCAGTCTGGCCAGGGCGGGGCTGAGGGATGCCTGTTGCCTGGCTCAGGCCTTCATTCTGGTCCCAGCCTCTCCAGAAAGCTTTCCAAAGTTACGGGACTAGAGAGCACCTTCCCCTTCCGGTCACCCTAGACATCACCCTGCATTCCAAGAGACCTCCCTGCAAAGAAGCCACTGCAGTGAAAGGGGAAAGTCCATTTTTCCTTCATCCCCATGGCCACCAAGTCCACTCTGTAAACCAATGCTTTCATCTCACAGAGTGCGTAAACAATCTCTCACCGGGCAGCATGGGAGATGACTTCTTCCCCAGATGTGCTGAGGCTGAGCACAGTTCTGTAGAGTAGGTACAGAATGCCACCTATATACTCCAGCCCAGGGCCAGCCAGATGAGGCTCTAAGCTGGGGACCCCCTTATGCCATAGGGAAGAAAGCCAACTAACCTCACTTCCTCATACTTCTTGTCACGATAAAACTCCCTTTTTTTGATGATGTAGATGAGTACCAGGTCACAGAAGAAAGCCCCCTGAAAAAGAGAAACCCTGACTCTGAATCTTGGTTTCCTATCATTGGATCCTGCAACAGCCCAGGACAGGGGCACCATGGCCACTGAACACATGCTGAAACATCCCAGAAGGCGGCGCTATTGTCCAGGGTCACAGAGCAATTCCATGGTAGACAAACTGGGGCACTGCCACCTGATAGGTCAAGTATCCTGCAGGGGTGTGGTTCCTGAGTGCAGAGAAGGAGGAGAGCAGCCCCAAGGGGCTGATGGCTGGGCCTGGCCCTCTGAGCCTGGATATATGTCTTTCCCAGATGCCATAAATTTCATTTATTTTTTAAAAATAATTTTATTCATTTTTCAAGCAGAGATGAGAGAGAGTGCACCAGGACCACCACCTTGTGGGTCTGGTTTATGTGGGTCCTGGGGAATTGAACCCAGGGCCTTAGGCACTGGAGGCAAGTGCCTTAACCACTGAGCCATCTCTCCAGCCCCATCAATTTCATTTATCAATTTCAATTCCTTGCTCCTGCACCTCTCTCGGCCTCCACCACACCTTTTCTCTGCCATTACCTTCTCTGCACAGTGTGTCCCAAGATGCCCAGACTTTACCTACATCATAAGATAGCAGCAAATACACACATCCAAGTTTCCCTAAAGATGATTGTGTGCACTCAGGAGGTCTCCATCTGGGGTGCACTTTTAATCCTCTGTCAGGAACATGACCTATTTGATTCTTGCTTGATAGCTGGGTGTGGTGGCACATGCCTTTAATCCCAGCACTCGGGAGACAGAGGTAGGAGGATTGCTGTGAGTTCAAGGCCACCCTGAGACTGCATAGTGAATTCCAGGTCAGCCTGGACTAGAGTGAAACCCTACCTCGGAAGAAAAAAAAAAAAAAAAAAAAAACATGGTGCTCCTGGTCTCATTGAAAAGTCAACCTCAGGTCCTGGTGGAATTCTCCAGTGGCTGCTTGGAATGCCCAGACAGAGGGAAGAGGCCACCGGAAGCCTTGGAAAGGAACTTGCTGCATCAGCATAAGCACCAATGGACAAGTCTAAAGTGTTTAGAACCCTCCCAGAAGTACAAAGGACATGACAGGTACTTTCAGGAAACCCTTCCTGCCCTTGAGCCCCCCCTCTGGGAACTCCTCTGAGCATCTGACCTCCACCTCGGGATTACAGGACTATCTCCCTGGACTCATCCTTTTAGCCACAGGTTCTCAGCTGTAGACATTTTTGATCATCACAACTGTGGGAGGGTCCCATGGATACACAGTGCATAGAGACCAGGAATGCTCCTTGACATCAGACAGTGCCTAAGACAGTCCCCAAAACAGAATTCCCTGGCCCAAGGTGTCAACAGTGTTGAAATTGACATAGTCTAATCCTGCTCCCTTTAGAAATAAAGACCTAAGATCCCAGAGAGATCCCAGCTCACCATGGCTGGGGCTGATTCATCTATGCTATGCCCCACCCTGCCTCCCAGAGCTACAGGCAGATGGGAAGAGAAAGACACACCTGGGGCATGAAATAGCAGGAAGCCCTCTCCCCAAAGCCCTGCTTTCTGGGCCCTGGCATGCACCTTCCAGGAAGTTAGTTACCTCCCTCTCCTTGCTCAAAGTAGGAAGCAGGTTGGGCAGGGGAGATACTCACAGCACCTATCAGCGCCAACCCAGAGCCCACGTTGACGACTGTGGGGATGATGCTGAACTTTCCTGCCTGCAAGACAAAGACAACTGGGTGAGTGAGGCAGGGAGGATAGCCAGGTCCCCAAGTTATCTCCAAAGTCCCTGGCCTCAGAATGGGAGAGTCACCCACACACCTTGCCATTAACTATCACATCAAAGCGGATGCCATAGGCTTTCATCAGGTCTCGGAACTCCACCCCATCCGGGTCACGGTAATATCTGGCAAACCTGGAGAGACAAGGCTCAGGGGAAGCTCAGGCTGCTTGTTCCCTCCTTCCCTGACCACACAAAGCAGCTGCTACCAGGGAATTCTCAGAAATCCAGGACCCTGCCTCTCAGCTAGACCTTCCTCACTGGCCAAGTGCAAAGACACACAGAAGACACACATAGACCTTTGACATCTTCAAGGGACTGGTGTTTTAAGGACACTAGGCACCATGAACTCCTGGGCCATCAAAACACTGGTGAACTTGACTCAGCCCAGGACACAGAACACAGTCAAAATCACGAGGTGCCACAAGGTAGCAGTTACCTGAAGTTGTACCCAGAAGAAACTGATGCTGTATGTTTATTGTCCAGACGGGTGAAGTAATAGTGTGGGTTGCATTCAGAGGCATCTTTGTCAAGGTCACAGTTCCATTCGATATGGATTCCAATCACACCGCCCTTGGTACAAGAGACAGGGTGAATGGCACAGCTGTCTGGAGATGGACAGAAGTCACAGGGCAGCCCTTCATGAGAGCTGGACAAGACAGCCAGAGGTCAGCCAGCTGGACCAGCCTGGCCCCAAGCTCTGAAGCAACAGCACATACAAACCAGCATGTGCCCATGGGGCTCTTTTGAGTCATTTCTGCTGATGCCCTGAGGTCAGAGAACCTCACAGCAGGTGCCAAGCCATCTCCAGACTGAGTGCCTGGCACATCTGAGCCTTGTGTCACAACTAATTCTGAAAACAGTGAGCTCCTGGGGGACAAGTGACTGCAAGGCCACCCTGGTCCTGTAGATACCTCTCCACATTCCTCTCCTCGTTGTAGAGCCCAGGTCCCCAAGGAAGACTTACTGAGCACACACCACCCACCTCCATGGCCATGTCCTGGAAGTCATTCCCTGACCAGCGGACCACGGACCCCAGTCGGAAGATGGGGCAGTAGCGATTCTTTGAGCTAAAGCGACAGGATTTCAGGAAATCTCTATTGTCCATTTGCAGCACATTGGCCCTAGGGAAGCCATGAAATAAGGGAATGACACGCCCCTGGACCCAATCCAGGAGGCAGTGGGCCCTTTGCCCAACCTGATCTGTCCCCCAGCTCATATCCAAACAATCTGCTTCCACAGAAGGGGAAGGGGAGCCCACAGAGACACCCTAATATTCACACAGACATGATATATGCACACATTCATGCACGGGGCCCAAGCACAGCCACCAGGAAGGCCAACCATGTCCCTCAGACCACCCTTCCCCACCCTGGTAGCCAAGCCCCGCCTACTTGGAGAAGTTGAACTTGGGAAAGCGAATGAAGTTCTTTATGAAAATGGTGAAGTTTTCAGCCTCTTTCAGGAGAGGCTCCCTGAAAACCAGGCCAGAGCAACTGAGCAGGAGGCCTGCCCTGTACTGCATGCCTCTCCCAGGCCTCTTGCCTCAGGCACAGGCAACCTCTCAGAGACCCCAGGCTGCAGCCACTCACGTTGGCCGGGACTGCGCTTCCACTGGACACCAGGCGAAGATCTCACAGGTGCCACTAGTTAAGTTGCCCACCCGCAGACAGTGGCCAGTCTTCACTCCTGAGGGGAAGGGACGGGGACAATGCCAGGAACCTCCCTGTCCCGGGTCCCTTTACCTGCCTCCCCTCCCCATCACTCTAGGCCCTCACCATGTCCGGCAATAACAGACTCCCCAGCCTGGCAGTCACTGTCCTGAGAACACATGCCATCAGGAATGCCTTCACGCTGCCAGGAAAGAAAGGAGTCGACCCGGAGTCCCTGCAGCCCAGGGCTAGAAGAGGACTTCTTCCCTGGTCTGGGGCACATGCCCTTTGAAACCCTGCTTCTCCCCCGCCAAAACATGCAGCTACCATGCACCGCTCGTTACATAGCCTCCTGCCTCCCTGGACTAGACCACGCCCCTGCTTCAAGAGGAGAGGGACCCAAACCAGCCCTCCCCATCCAATGCCAAATCAAACTTCAGCACAGGTGCCCTGCCGCTGGTTAGGCGTCACAATCAGGTTGGTGATCACGAAGAAGACATTTTCTCCCTGAGGGATCAGAGAAGGGTTGAGAAACTTTCTTTTACCTCTTGGGGAGGAGGCTGCCTGGGGGGAGGGGCATCTGCATAGATGTTGAGGGACACAGTGGGGCCATAAAATTGATGAACTTGGCCCATCTGTCTGCTGATCTCATCATGTCCAAGAGGATATTCCCATAATTTCATTCATACATCAGATAGAGTAAAAGTCTGGATCTGGGAAGTAAAGGGACAGAAACAAGGCTGTCCTGGCTCTGGTCCAGGACAGCTGTGAACTGTAACCCATTCATTCCTAGGGCACTGGCAAATAAAGAAGGGGTTTCTGTGCCAGGCCACCTGATCACAGGACTTTAAAGTCCTCTTGGCAGTACATGCTCTCTCAACAGAGGCAGAGATAATGGGACAGAGCAATCACACTAGTCACAGAAGAGGAGACAGGGGTGCAGCCTGGCAAAGAGGACCTACCTAGTCAGGTTCTGTATCTGCATCCTGGGCTAGGGAGACAACGGGTGGAGGTCCCTGTGTCCATCAACAGCTTCCTGTGTGACCCACCCATAACCACACTCTACCAGCCTGGGCCCCCTGCTACAAGCAAGGGCTCTGACCTGGGATGGGAAGACATAGTCGGCAACATCCCAGAGCCGCTCCCCAAGTGCTGTAGTGTTGGTATAGGCCACGCCCTTGACTTTGGTGACAACGGCACTCTGCAGAGAGGTGTCAATGTCTTGGTAACTCTTCTTTACCAGGAACACCCACCTGAGAGGAAAGGGGGCCAGCAGGTGGGCATCAGCCCAGGCCTAGCAATTGCTACATAGGTGGGGGTTAGCTCACAGGTTCACATGTCCCATCTCTGGGCAGGGACCCAGCTCCCACCACTGCCTGAAAGGAGGTCCCGAGAGCAGCAAAGGTGAACAGAGGCTCTGAAGAGGCAAGCACTGCTACCATTGGGAGCGGGGGCCCCAAACTGGGAAGACCTCGCTGGAAACAATCCCAGCCATGTACTGGCTACATGATGCCAGGAGGGGGATTGTGGGGCTGCCTGCCAAGGGGGTGGGGTTGATTAAGCCAGGCAGATGGTACATAACTGAAATGAATTGTGAGGAGGCCTCAGATAACCCCAAACTGAGGGACTGTGAGAGCAATCAGGTGTGGTGGTGCAAGCATTCCTACACTCAGGAGGTGGAGGCAGGAGGATAGGGAAATAGAGACCAGCCTGGGCTACAGAGCAAGATGCTGTCCAAAAGAAAAAAATCTAAGAACTGTATATATCAATGGTAGAAGACAAGGCCTTGAGTTCAATCCCCAATACCAAAAATAAATAAAATACATGAAATTCTGTATTCTTTAGTACAAAAAAGAACAAAAAAGAACAAGCAGCAAAAGAAAAAATACATTAGGATTCTTCAAAATTAAAAAATCTTTTGCGGGGCTGGAGAGATGGCTCAGCGGTTAAGGCACTTGCCTCTGGTGCCTAAGGCCCCGGGGTTCAATTCCCCAGTACCCACATATGTCAGACCCACAAGGTGGTGGCCCTGGTGTTTTCTTTCTTTCTTTCTTTCTTTCTTTCTTTCTTTCTTTCTCTCTCTCTCTCTCTCTCTCTCTCTCTCTCTCTCTCTCTCTCTCTCTCTCTCTCTCTCTCTCTCTCTCTCTCTCTCTCTCTCTGTATTTCTCTGCTTGAAAATGAATAAATATTTTTTTAAATCTTTTGCACATCAAAGGGCACTATCAAGAAAGTGTAGCTAGGGGGCAGGGCTGGTTTATCTACCAGGGTCTGGGAACTGACTGGGGAGGGGCTGGTTTACCTACCAGAACCTGGGTACTGACTTGAGGGTGGGGCTGGTTTATCTACCAGGGTCTGTGTATTGACCAGGGTGGAGGGGCGGGTACTGACTTGGGGGTGGGGCTGGTGTACCAGGATCTGGGTACTGACTTGGGGGAGGGGCTGGTTTACCTACTAGGGTCTGGGTACTGACTTGCCTTCCCATCCATTAACTATAAAAGTCTGCCACAAGGAGACACTGGCAAAGCCTTGTAAAGATGTGTGTACACGTGGCTCTTAGGTTGGGTCCCATGAAGACTAGAAACAGTCCAAAAAGACTGCCTGAAAGGATACAGTGTGCACATCCAACAGAAGACAGAGCCGTGGTCAAGAGTGATGAGAAACACTCCCACATGCTGCTGTAAACCCTCTCCAGAATACAAATTTATATGAGAAAGTAGAGTGAAGAGGTATCTCTAACATCTGCCCTTGAATAAGAATGGACAGTAGTAATATATGCATTTACTCATATTAAAATGAAGCACTGGTGTTTGCATGAACAAAAAAAAGAAAGTGTAGCTAGGGAGAGGGGGTAGAGGGGATTGGGAGGATGACTCAGGAGTTAAAGGGGCTGGCTTGAAAGCCTGCTGGCGCCCAGGTTCAATTCCCAAGCCTCCCACATAAGCCAGATGCAAAAGAGAAAAAAGTGGTGCAAGCATCTGGTGTTTGTTTGCAACAGCAAGAAGCCCTGGCACATGTGTGTGCATGCACACACACACACACAGGAAAATAAATTAATTAAAAAAGAAAGTGTAGCTCAGGCTGGCCTCGAACTCACACTAATTCTCCTTCCTCAGCCTCCCAAGTGCTGTGACTACAAAGGCAGGCACCAGCCACCATACCTGGAGCAGAACTGGGGGGCCTTGGGCCCTAAACTGTCAATCTTCAAGGAACTCTAAGAGGGCTGTGACCTTGAAGCTCCCCAGCTATTTTAGCAGAGACAAGCTGGACCTGGCAGATATTCAAGAATCACCTTCATTCAGTTATTCACTAGTTCATTTCACACTCATTCCCTAGTGATGTCAGGCCCTCCCCAAATGGCACCCCCAGATGGGAGGTGAGTCAGAAATAGAAGCCGAGCTGGGCGTGGTGGTTCATGCTTTTAATCCCAGCACTCACTCTGCAGGCAGAGGTGGGAGGATCATCATGAGTTCGAGGCTAGCCTGGGACTACATAATGAATTTCAGGTTAGCCTGGGCTAGAGGGAGACCCTACCTTGAACCTCCCCCCCTAAAAAAGAAAAGAAGAAATAGAAGCTTAGCAAATGATTCTCTAAATTAACCTATGATGACCCTGGGAATTGTAGGAGGGAAGGAAGGAGAGGGAGTTACTGGAGGACCCAGGTCCTGGGATGAGTCAGTGGCTGCAGAGAAGAGTAGCACTGGCCTCCATCCACATGGGACATGAGACAGAAATACAAAGGCCTCTGAGGTGTAGACAGTCGGTGTGCCTTGGGGCTGAGGCCCAGGGATGCCCACCACGAGAAGGGAGCCACTTGCACAACATTTGTCCAATAAGGAAAAGAAGGGGCATCCCATGGAGGCCGCCTTTTTGTTGTTGTTGCTTGTTTGTTTTTGTTTTGTTTTTCAAGGTAGGATCTCGATCAGGCCCAGGGAGACCTGGAATTCACTATGTAGTGTCAGGGTGGGCTTGAACTCATGACGATCCTCCTACCTCTGCCTCCTGAGTGCTGGAATTAAAGGTGTGACCCACCAAACCAGCTAAGACCGCCTTTTCACCTGTGCCAGCCAGCGGTGGCCTCTCTCCCAGGGTTCAGACCAAAGCCCAGCTGATTAACCTCAACCAGCCTCCTAGGTGGGATGGAGACAGGGGAAGGGGACAGCAGAGCTTGGGGGTAGAGGCCTCTGGACAGGACCCCCGAGTGGCTGCCCACTGGTGAAGTGAGCTGGCCTGAAGGGAGTTCCGGAACATGCCAGGATGATGAGTTGCTCCAGCCAAGAGTAAGACACTGACGCTCAGTGCTTATAAATAACCTGCCTGGGTGCCGGTGCCAGCTGTCCGGCAGGGGCCCAGGAAGGCCTGGGGGCAGCTGCACCCAGACCCTGCATCCCTTCCTGGCTCCCAGGCTTTAACACTGGGGGCTCCAGACTTGGGGACGGGAGCTCCCCACAGACAGCTTCAAGCCCAGGGCCCACGAGCCCCTGTCCACCTCTGAGCCTTCCAAGCTGGGAGAGATCATAGATGACCCCTCCGAGCCCCACCCTTCACCCACAGCCCAGGAGAGCCCACTCCCCAGAGTGCAGATCTCGGGCGGCTGGCACCCTGCGCCCACACGCTTCCCCGGCGGGGACTCACACGACCAGGTAGAGCAGGACGGAGAGCTGCAGCAGTCGGTAGAGCAGCCCCACCTTCTTGTTCTTGGCCACCACGTACTTCTCCGTCTTGTAGTCGAAGAGCGAGAGGAAGAGCCCCTTCCAGCCCGCCGCGCCCATGCCCGCCGCCGGCCCGCGCCCACCCACCGGCGGGGCCGCGGAGCGCAGAGCCGGGATCGCGACCTTGCTTGTCACCGCCTCCGCCGGGCGGACCGTGACCCGCAGCCAGAGCCCGCGGGAGCGCCCGCTGCGGCTGCCGGCGGAGACGGGACCCGGAGAGGGAGGGACGCGGGTCAAGGCACACCCATCCTCCCTCTCTCCTCCCACTGAGAGGGGAAACTGAGGCCCCGGGGAGAGCGGGTGCAAACCTACTGCAAGACGTGTGGGAGAGGAGGGCAGAGAAACTCCACCGGGTTCCCGATTCCCAGGCCAGGCTCTTCTGGAAGGGATGATTCCTGGGGGGCCCTGGCCCTCGCCATGCAGGCAGGCAGGCTGTCCGACAGGCTCGCAGGTTCCTGCTTGGTCTCTGCTGGCTGTAATTAGGGGACTTCCCACCGTGGCGGCTGCGGCACTACTTAAACTCCACACCCCCAGGCCTCCGTGGCCTATGGGTCCCAGGCAGGTGCGGTGGGGTAGGGAGAACCAGGGCACAAGGTCAAGGACCCCAAAACATGCCTGCAGACGTGACTTACCCAAACAAGAGAGGGCCTAATGCCGGGTGCTAGAACCCTTTCCCTCGGAAACTGAACAGGGGGGCCAGAGGA
>PVHP010012140.1:0-43750 GCA_004024765.1 Zapus hudsonius
CATGCTTGCATGCCAGGGTCCTTGCTGCTTCAAATGAACACCATAGGCCCACACTCTTATTTTGGTCCAGCTTTGCATTGCTCTTCCACTTTGTTTCCTTGAGATGGATTCTTACTGTACTTGGAAGGAGCTGCCTTTTTTGGTCAGACTGGTTGGCCAGTGAGCTCCAGCAATTCTGTCTCCACTCCCTCAGGACCGGGGTTACTGGTGTGCATGGACATGGCATGCCCACCCTTTATGTGGGACCTGGAGATTAAACTCAGGTTCTTACTCGCTGAACCATCTCCCCAGCTCCTAGTTTTAGTTTTTTTAAGGTAGTGTTTTATTCTAGCCCAAGCTGACCTGGAGTTTACTATATAGTCTCAGGGTGGCTTCAAACTCACAGGGATCCTTCTACCTCTGCCTCCCGAGTGCTTCTATTAAAGGCATGCAGCACCATGCCTGGTTTAGTTTTTATTCTTTATTAAAATATGATTCAAATACCATAATACATTGCTCAGCACACACAGTTTACTATTTTCACAGGCTGTAGCTGTCAACACAATCCAATTTTAAAAGATTTTTATATACCTCCAAAATAAACCCTCTAGTCTTTTGGTAGTGCTACCTCACTTGCCCAGTCCTGACAAAACATTCATCTACTTTCTGTCTCAGTAGGTTTGTTTACTTCTGACTAGGTCTGTTCATACTTATTCTTTTTGATGGTATTGTGAATGGAATTGCTTTCTTAATTTCGTTTTCAGATTACTCAGTGCCATCTTTTAGAATTACATGTTTGGATGTGAACCTTGGATCGTGAATGAACTCCTTGGGGAAGAATGTGTTCCTCTGTATTTAGTCAGCTTTAGTGTGGTAGATCAAGTGGACAGGTGGTGGTGGTGGTCAGCTCAGCTTTGGGATTCTCTGCTGCCTGGGTCTGTCAGTTGTGGGTAGAAGTGAGTTCAAATCTGTCACTGATCGTGATTTGTGTTTCCCTTTGCAGTTCTCCTGGTGCAGTTATGTACAAACACATTAAGGACTTTAAAAAAATTATTTATTCATTTTTTTAAGTGGGGAGAGAGAGAGAGAGAGAGAGAGAGAGAGAGAGAGAGAGAGAGCGCGCTAGCGAGAGCGAGTGAGTGCGAGCACACAGGGCCACCACCTTGTGGGTCTGGCTTAGGTGGGTCCTGGGGGAATTGAACCGGGGGGCCTTAGGCACTGGAGGCAAGTGCCTTAACCGCTGAGCCATCTCTCCAGCCCACATTAAGGACTTTTATGTCTGACTTTTAGGTGAAATGACCCCTTTTGATTATATAATACCCCTCTTTCTCATTGAAGCTCTTTCTTGCTCTGAAATTACCTTCTCTGGAATTAATATTAGCTGTTCCAGCTTTTATTTATTAGTGCCAGTGTGACAGGTTAGGGTGACTGGGACCCAAAGGTAACCAGGGGTATCCTTGGACTTGCTTTTGCAGGCACCACTCATGTACTGCCTTACCTGACCCCCTCCCCTTGAGTGGGAGGTGTCCCATACTAGAGCTCAAACCTAATCCTGATGCTGATTGGTCAAAGTACTTGCTTGCAAAGCCTGATGGCCTGGGTTCTGTTCTCCAATACCCACAAGCTAGATGCACAGAGTAGTTCATGCATCTGGAGTTTGTATGCAGTGGCAAGAGGCCCTGGCATATCCATACTCTTATCTCTTTTTTCCTTCCTCTCTTTGTGTATTGATAAATAAAATTGATATGTTTTTTTTAATAATTTATTGTCCATAATGAGTTACAACATTTAGTGGGCAAACAATGAGTTGTTATCCCCAATTCCCCGCTGCCCTCCCCTCCCCCTCGATATGTTTTTATAATTACAATCTTTTAAAAAAATTCTCTGATGCTGTTATTTTTGCCTTTTTTCCAGGGGGAAGGGTGTTTGGGATGGAGCCAGGGCCAAATGCACACAAGGCAAGCAACTGTACTGACTGAGTTCCTTCCCCAGTGCTGTGATGCTGTTTTTTAGTTAGTGTTATTTAGACCATTCATACGTGCAGTTACTGAGATGTTTAGATTATGTCTCATGCTTGTGTTTTCTGTCATGCTTAGTTCAATCAGCCTTCTTTCTTTCTTTCTTTCTTTCTTTCTTTCTTTCTTTCTTTCTTTCTTTCTTTCTTTCTTCTTTCTTTCTCTCTCTCTCTCTTTCTTTCTCTCTCTCTCTCTTTCTTTCTTTCTTTCTGCTTGTGAATGTGGTGTGGTGTGTGGTGTTTGCATGCCTACATGCCCTTGGGCACCCTGTGTGCATGCTTGCCTGTAGTGGCTGCAGTGGAATGTCAGGCACTGCAGACCCCTTACACTGCTGGGATGAACCTACAAATCAGGCACAGTTTATGGAGGAAGAAGGGATTTGTTTGAAGCTTCACAGATCCAGCAGAAAAAAACCACCACGAGCACCTCCAAAAGCAAGTACAGGTAGACAAACCATCTGAGCTCCAGGCAGCACACAGACTGCTCTCTGCATCCTATAGGCCAGATCCCCCAGAATCACCTTAGGGCTGGGCTTGAGGATCCACCCAAAATGACACCTTCAAGTTACAAGCTTTAACCAAACTCCTGAATCTATTGGGGACATCCATTCAAACTACCACAGTCCATCCCTGGCCCCCAATAGATTCATAACCATCTCACATTGTATATTGTGTTCAGTCCAAACTCAAAGGTCCCGTAGTCTTTACCTACCAAAGTCCCAAGTCTCATCTGAGATTTAAGACTGTCTCTTAACTGCGAGTCCTGTAAAATCAAAGCAAGTTACAAACTTTTAACATATAATGGCACAGAGTAAACATTTCCAAATGCTGTGAGGCATAACAAGGAGAGACTGGACCAATGTAAATGCAACAGCCAGTAAGCAGACATCTGCAGTTCAAGTCCAATATCACAACTAGTGACTGATATTCTCTGGTTTTTCCCATTCCGCTCCTCCAGCTTGGCTGAGTAGCTGGGGAAACTTCCATCCTGAGCCAACAGTGCTCCATGGTAGCCCTTGCATAATCCTGGTATATCAAAAACATCTTTGGGTCTCCATGCAAACCATGGTCCATCTTCCAATGGCTTCTCTTGCCTGTCAAGGCCTTCATACCCTGTTCCATACACTGCATCTCAGCAGTGGCTCCTTGAACCATATGCACTCCATGACCCACTCCATGCATGCATTTCTCATGCTTCCAAAAGCAATACCAGGTATGCAGGACACAGCCATGCTGTTAATTCAGGGACAAAATAATTCATGACCTTGAAAAGCATTCCAGCCATCTCTTTATAGAAGAGTTTGTCTAGTGTATCATTTAGTCCTTCCTGGGTTGAATCACCTCAGGCATCCTTCCCACTGTTTCAATGTAAGATGATATCCCTCTAACAATAGCACCTTAGCAACCAGTCTCAGTGTCAGTAAGTTAAATTGCTTGATTTTGTCCAATTTTAAATCTTAAAATTCTCAGTTCCATATTGTTAGCACATCGGTCCATCACTTATGTTCAACCTTGATTAAATTCTCTGAGCATGGGCAGCAGAATATATTCTTCCCTTATTCTAGTAATGTCTTTCCAACAAAGTTCTCTAGTCTCTCCTTCCAGACCCTAATTGTTAATCTTCTAATAAATGATAGGACTGCAACTAGTCCTCTCCCTTGTTTTCCTTCTCCATTCTTGTTTTCTATGTCATTTTTCACATGAATTTTAGCATCATTATGTCTAGTTTCAGACCAAAGCAAGAATGAAACTGAGCAGGACAAACTCCAAACCTTGCAGCTCCATATCCAGTATCTGGACTAGTGATGGAATCATGCCAGCTCCACAGGGTTTAGGTGGCCCCACCCCATCAGCACTGCTGCTTGCAGAGCACCTCGTCTGTCTCGGTCAGCTCCACTCTGCCTGCTGCTTTCTTTGGCAGGTATCCCATGGTTCTCGCATCTCCAACATTCCTGGGGTCTCCATGACAGCTTGGGCTCACCTCTATGGCTTCATGCAGGGGTCTCTTCCTTCTTTCAGAGGCTCTGACCCTGCAACACATAGCGTGGCCCCAGCAGCTCTCTGGAACCGTGGAGCAACACTTTATGACACTTCATGACACTTCATCTTTCATGCACTGCTAAGTCCTGCCAGCTTGGGTGGTAGCCTGGTCTCCTTGCCACTGCATGCGGTCAAGGCACATCCCTTGATGCTGCATTTGAGCAGGGAAGGCTTTCTTCCTTCAAATGAATTTGAAGTGTTCACAAGGTAGAACCTCTGGTGGGTGGGATCTTGTTGTTAGGGCACATTTCCTGTTGTCTCAAGAGGACTCTCTTCAGTGGTGCTGCTTTCCTAACACCAGTGTGAATGCTATTCTGTCTTGATAATGTCCATTTCAGCTTGATTCAAGTCCTCAGGATATGGGCAGAATACAGTCAGGTTCTTTGCCAATATATAACATAAACTGTCTTTAGCACAGTTCCTGATAGGGTCCTTGTTCCCCTCTGAGACCTTATGAGCCAGGCCTGCACTTTCTGCATTTTTCTCAGCATTCTGGCCTTCCACAGTCTCAGCACATGGCCCAGTGAACTCTGATTACAGCATGTGAAGGTTTTAATAGCCAGAAGTTTCACACTCTTCCATATCCTCCCACAAACCAAAGGACTTGGAGCTACATGGCCCAGTTTATCCTACCATGGCCCTAGTATTCATTACTTGTTGCTGTGACCAAGTACCCTATAAGGAGTAGCTTAAGGAAGGAAGGAAGGAAGGGTTTATTTTGGCCTGCCATTCCAACAGATGCAGTCCATCACCACAAGGAAGACTCAGCACCAGGAGTGGGAGCTGGCCAGCTCGGTCACACCACATCCATAGTCAGGAAGTGGGGCTGGGCTCTATAACCTAAAGACCACCCCCAGTGAACCACTTCCTTCTGCAAGACTCCACCTCCTACAAAATTCCACAACCTTCCCAAACAGCACCACCAGCTGGAGATCAAGTGTTCAGAAACCAGCCTGTGGGGGACACATCACATTTCAACCTTTTTTTCTTGTCTTTGACAAAGCACCTGATAGAAACAGTGTCAGCCATGAAGGTTTGTTCACTGATGGCTCCAGAGGGTTTAGTCCCTGGCGTCTTGACACCATGCTTTTGACCAGAACATGATGGTGGTGGAAGTTCCTTGCTGGGGAGGCTGTTCACCTCCAGAAGACAGCAAAGGGAGTAAATAGGAAGAGGCTTGTGACCTGCTTCCTCCAACCAGGCCCCACCTCCTGCCTTTTATCCCTCCTCAGTAATGCTATCATATTATGAATCCGTCTCAACACTCATCTGTTCACCAGGTCAGAGTCTTCAGGGTCTTGCTATAGCCTAGGCTGACCTGGAATTCACTATGTAGTCTCAGGATGACCTTGAACTCCCAGGGATCCTCCTATATAGGCCTGAGTGCTGGGATTAAAGGCACATGCCACCACACCTGGCTTAAGGGTACTGCTGTTGCAGGGGACCTCAATAAGATAAGGTGGTTAAGTCTGAGTCAGCTAGCTGGGTGCTGTAGGCTGTGTTCTCTGAATGCCTCACTAATTCAAATGTGTGCTTCTTTTTTTTCTCCTCCCCTTAACTAGGAATTGTGGTGCTTGGAATTAACAGAGCTTATGGCAAAAATTCACTCAGTAAAAGTCTCTTAAAAATGGTGAGTGTAAAGATGACATGTTTGCCTATAATACTATGTTGATGTCAACTTGAAAGTGATGCTTTTCTTTTTCCTCTTTCCTCTCCTTCCTTTGGTTTAGTTTTCAAAAGCTGTGGATGCTTTGAAATCTGATAAGAAAGTTCGGACCATAATAATCAGAAGTGAAGTCCCAGGGATATTCTGTGCTGGTATGTAACAGAATTTTCTTATCAAATTATGTGATAGCCAATGCTGCCTCAACTCCAGTCCATTCTGTGTCCAGGTGAACTTCATGTGAGCTCTGTTGGCAGCAGTTCTTGGTCTCCCCGGCAGTGTAACAGTAAAAAAGATGCTTAGCTTGTGAGCATCAGAAAGACAACGTTGCGATATGTTGACTGTTTTAGAGGTTGAAAAATACTTTGAACCATTAAGACATTTATTTGTGTTAAATGAGAATTCTTAATATTCTTCAGTTGGGAAGGGAAAATCAGGTCTGCTGCAACATGACACTGTTCTTTTTATTGTTTTCATATTTATTATCAATAATTAGATACATTGTATGAGCAAGTCTTATGATGGTACCCCCATTTCCCTCCTCCACCCCACTGGGGGGCCCTCCTCAGTGGGCTTGCTGGACCAGTCCATGGGATAGGGGGTTATGGATTGTATAAGAGGGAGCCAGTTGTTTTTTTTTTAACCCCCCCCCCACCTTCATGGTTCTTACAGTCTTTCTGCCCCCTCTTCTGCTCTCACATCCCTGAGTCATGGTGGGTGAGTTTTAAGTCTGCTTTACTGTAGAGGTCATAAGAGTCTCTGGATTTCTGCTTTGAATTATGTTGGATGTCTCTTGCTCATTTCGCCACTTCCTCAAGGTGTTGTTTGGGCTCTATGTCATAAGTTAGGGGTGGTTCATCTGCCAGGGTGACAAGCAACATCTCAGGTCCTGTTGGTAGGATTGGATTATCCACGGTTCTCGCTGGCTTTTGAAACATACAGAATCTCCAATGGAGAATGAGATCAGTATAGGTTAAATGAGACAAACTTTCTTAATTTGGTGAGATTCTAATGGGTATATCCTCTCAGGAGATCTCTGGTTAATGGGGTTTCCCCTTGGAGCCCAGATTCTTGGTTCTCATATGGGATTACCATGGATCCCAGTTCCAGTTAAGGGTTACCTGCCTCTGAGCAGATCTCTTAGCCAGTTAACAAGCTGTTGATGGATTACCCACCTAGGTTTAGCACCACTATTGCAAGGGTGAGCACTTCTTGGCTCACTGGTCTCTGTCAGTCTTCAGCATTCTCGTAGCATCATTCAGTGTTGTATATCAATGACCTCTGCTTCCTCAGAATATCTTTGGTCAGTTTCCCCTAGCAGCTCGTGTAATGCCTTCCAGCACTGACACATGCTACCATCTGGGGGCTGGATACCATTCTGGATTAAGCAGGGTCTTTTGGACATTACACTGTTCTTTCAGTCGCTCAAAAATAGTTTGAGTGGTAAATTTGCCTCATCATAAAGCATTAATGTAGACATTGGCTTTGAAGATTGCTGTGTGCAGCAGTACCCACGTGGCTGTGTCTGTAGGCTGTAGTGTTTTCATCCTGGTATCTGTTGTGTGGAAAGACAACTAATTCATATGTGTCTTTTCTGTTTGTGCTGTTTTCTAAAGCTAAAGATTAAGCTCTCTTGCATTTAACTCATTTCTTAATGTGTCTAGGTTAGGATGTGGAGTCAGTCTGCTTCCCCTAGTGCAAAATGTGGATGGCAAAGATAAAGAAGGCTGATAACATGCAGCTTCACTGTGCCTTACCCACAGGCGTGTAAGGGTGGAAGTGGAGTGAATTATAAAATATAAATGGCGCAATCTTCTTGAAGAAATCATGCACGGGAACCATCTATAGTGTGTCATTCATTGCACGAGTGTTCACTGAGTGTGTAGAATACTTGGGACACTCTGAGAACAGAGAACATTTATAGACACAGTATCTTAAGAAGCACATTAATTGTGGCTCATATACTTCCGTAGTCTGTGGCTTCCACCTTAAAACTTAATTATATGGTATTTAGGAACATTCAGTGCAATTGAATGATATCTTGGATTTGGTAAGGTTTTGTTGCTTTCTTAAAATATCACGTAACATACCTGAAAGGATTACTTCTTACTAGCTGGGTAATGCAAGAACATAGAATTTAATACTTGGGTCATGGTACTCCGAGCACAGGCTTCTGACTGTATTTTTGTCAGATGTGTTATTATCTGTCTTGGAAGGTTGTTAGAGACTTCTGTGTGACAATTCAGGGAAGGAAGATACACTGTAGTTGGTCCTTGGTACCCCTAGGTTGTTGATTCTGGGAAGTCTCCCTCCCCGTAACGAATACCAAACTCTGTGGGGACTCATGTCACCTAATATAGAATGGAATAATATTTGTATATACTCAAATACAGGGACTTAGAGCAGCTCGCTGGGAGGTGTAGAGTGCCTTAAGACTTTTCAGGAAGGCTCAGCACCATGTGTCTTACACAGTGGTGGTGATGTGTGAGATGCACATATTACTAGCTGGGATGCAAGAATATAGAATTACTGCCCTCTAATAGACGCCTCTGAATAATTCACTGTTAGTGTGCTGCAGCTGTGCACAGGGCTCTGATTCACTGTTAGTGTGCTGCAGCCATGCACAGGGCTCTGATTCACTGTTAGTGTGTGCTGCAGCCATGCACAGGGCTCTGATTCACTGTTAGTGTGCTGCAGCCATGCACAGGGCTCTGATTCACCGTTAGTGTGCTGCAGCCATGCACAGGGCTCTGATTCACTGTTAGTGTGTGCTGCAGCCATGCACAGGGCTCTGATTCACTGTTAGTGTGTGCTGCAGCCTTGCACAGGGCTCTGATTCACTGTTAGTGTGCTGCAGCCGTGCACAGGGCTCTGATTCACTGTTTGTGTGCTGCAGCTGTGCATAGTGCTTTGATTCACTGTTACCATGTATGCTGCATGTGGAAATTTTCTTATGTGAGGCTTGGATATATCAATGGTTCAAGGCACTTACTTGAATTGTCTCAGGAAATCTTCATTTATAAGGTTTCCAACCATAGACTTTGCATTCCGTCTATGCTTTTATTTTCCTAAAATTCCATAGCAACAGGTAATTATTGAAATCTGTGCATTATTAAAAGGTTTCCTCCATTGTTATACTGGAAGTTGGTCTTCCCGTTTAAATCTGTTATTTAGCAGTTGTAAGTATATTTCACTTACATTTCAATTCAGATTTTACTTGAAATTTAGGTAGATTAAAATACATGAACAGGTATACCAAGTATTGCTCTTAACCTATATTCTTCCCCTAATCAAAATAACTTTATCATTTTAATCTTGTATTTTCATATGAATATAAAGTATGCAAGTATACAAATGTGCTCATTAGGATGTCCAGTAACTGCTTAAAGTAAGATGTGAACACTGGTTTAGTGTGGGACACACCGAAGATCAGAGAGGTTACAAACAGAATGATGTGCAGCTCTGTGACCTGTGCCTGCCTAAGATCATCTACTTGGGATGGTCATTTCTCCACCATGAATCTTTCTGAAATGTTGAATACATTTTATTAAATTTAGCATATATATCAAGTAAATAAGTTTGAATGAAATGCAAAGCACATTATGTTATTTTTCTGTTTTGTTAATTTAAATTGTAATGACTAGTTCCGGAGTCATTGTTAAAACATTTGAAGGAAAAGAACTTAGACTAAAATGCCACTTTATAGAACAATTTAGATTCTATCATTTTATAAGAACCCCCATAGGCTGGAGAGATGGTTCAGCAGCTAAGGTGCTTACCTGCTAAACCTAATGACTTGGGTTCGATTCCCCAAAACACACATAAAGCCAGATGCACAAAGTGGTGCATGTATTCTGGAGTTTGTTTGCAGTGGCTACAGGCCCTGGTGTGCCCATTCTCTGTCTCTCTTCTCTCTGCCTCTTTCTGAATGCAAATAAATAAGTAAACAAACAAATGAAGGAAGAATCCTCATGCAGTCTTGGGTAAAGGTGATGTCTTAGATGTGAGGTCTTCTCTTGACTCCCAGACAGTTTTCCCCATGGTTGTGCTGTGGATGAGACTCGGTTTTAACACAATAATAAAATAAAATGGAACATATAATCACAGTCCTCTATTTTTATTCAACCATTTTAATACTAAGTAGCAAAATGTATTTTCATTTTGTTTTCCTGTAGCATTCAAAGTGAGATTTTTGTGAGAAAATCTTTTTATTGAGATGGAAGTTTTTTCTTTGAAATTCTTAAATAGATGATAAGCAGTTCTTGGTAACTGATTCCTATTGAAGAACTCTTCAGTTAGTCTTTAACTGAAGTCTTATCACCGTGGGATTTTTTTCTCCTCAAAAATAAAGGTCGTTTTGCTTCTGCTTTTGAATTCTAGTAAATTGTGTTATGACTAAGGACTTCTCACTAAAACTGCCAACATGTATGATTGAGTACTGTGTGTATTGTTCAGATGAATACAGATGTTATGACAGGAATAGAACGTGGGAGCCTCTGACTGATGAGTTCCTTATCTGTTGAGAAGATTGTTCCACTGATATGTTGGCATATCTTTCAGTGTCTGAAGTGAAGGGGACTGATCACAAGCTCATGTTAGTTTCATGGGTCATGTAATGTGTTTACATGTAAGAAAGCATGTAAAATGTTTCATTGTGTTAATGTGTTTTTTTTTTTTTTTTGTGTGTGTGTGTGTGTGTGTGTTAGAGTCTCACTCTAGCCCAGGCTGACCTGGATTTCACTCTGTAGTTTCAGGCTGGACTTGAACTCACAGCAGTTCTACAAATATATCCCGAGTGCTGGGGTTAAGGGTGTGAAATGAATTCTTGTAATGAAGTTTACCAGTTTTAATTGTATAATTTATGAGTTTTTTTCATCATTAACTGGTCTTTGATCTTTTTTTTGTCTTTATTATCCATAATTATATACATTGTATGAGCATATCTTATGATGGTAGCTCCATTTTCCTCCCCCTGTCCCCAACCCACTGGGGACCCTCCTCATGGGTATACTAGATCTGTCCATGGTGTAGGGGGTCATGAATAGTATAGGAGGTAGCCAGGTGTCCCCCTCCCTTTGTGTGTTGTTGTTGAGGGGGCAATGTCTCTGGATATTCTCCCCCACCACCATGCCTCTTACACTCTTTCAGCCTTCTCTTCTGATCAGCTCCCCGAGTCATGGTGGGTGAGGTTTTTTTTTTTTTGTTGTTGTTGTTGTTTTCGAGGTAGGGTCTTGCTCTAGTCCAGGCTGACCTGGAATTCACTATGTAGTCTCAGGCTGGCCTCGAACTCATGGCGATTTTCCTACCTCTGCCTCCTGAGTGCTGGGATTAAAGGCGTGCGCCACCATGCCCGGCTGGTGGGTGAGTTTTAAGTCTATTTTATTGTTGAGATCTTTAAGTGTCTCTGGACTTCTGCTGTGGGTTGTGTTGGATATCATTGGTGTCTGTCTCATTGACCTGTCCTGGGTTATCTGACTTGCTGTGGTGACAGGTCTCATGTTTATCACGCCACTTTCTCATAGGTTTCATTTGGGACCTCCATGATAGGCCCGGAATGAGTTTTAACAGACACTTACACTATGATGATGCTCATGGTGTGGAAGTGTGTTTGTGGCTTAAAGTTTTTTCTTGTGTCCGTTTGTAGTCAGACCTCCTTGCTGTCACCACAGTTGTCTCTTGTCTATTTTATACATGTGTCCTCCCCTATAGGACTCTGTGTCTAGCCTCTGCTTTGCATCAGGCTTTGGGGCTCACTTGGTCTGTGTTTCAGTGTTTCATTTGTTCGCTGAGTGATGTGCTCAGTAGTCCCTTGTGCACACTGCTGTTTTCTGCTCCCTGCTCCGTAACGAAAGGGCAAAGATTCGTTTCAGCCCACGATGGATTGGCCCTGTTGGTGGAGGCAGCACACCATGGCTGAAGTTCATGGTGGAGCAAAACCACTTCCATCATGAAGCTGGGAGCCGGAGGACCTGCCGGAAGTGCCACCCTTTAACACTCAGCATTTCAACTGTGGTAGTTTCCATGATCATGCATTTTTTAAAATTGTTTTTGGTGAATGCATCTTTTTATTCTCTTGTGCAAATAGGACTGGGATTACTGGTTTTATATGCCTGTATGCCTAGCTTTATAAAAAACTGATACCTACTTACAAGGGCCTTGCTTTAATCCCCAGGACTAAAACCAAATAGACCAAACAAATACTGCCCCCCCCCATGGAAAACACCTCAAGAAACTTTAGTTTGCATTTTCACAGCAGTGTATGAGAGCTCCAGATTGTACAGCTTTTGTCTAAGTGGTTGTGGTTTCAATACCCCCTCTGAGGACCATGACTGCCTTTCTTGTGCCTCTTTGTCACCTGAAGTTCATTCTGAAGAAGTACAGCTCCTCTCGCTCCTCCCGTCCACCCCTGCCCTCCCTTCCCTCTCCCTCCTCTGCTGTCCTCCCCTCCCCTCCCTTCCCCCCTCCCCCTCCCCTCCTCTTTCCCTCTGTTCCCCTCCTCCTCCCTTGGTCAGGTCAGAACTATGAATTGCCCTTTGGATTTGAGGTTGGCATCTGAAGTGAGGAGTCTTGCCTGGCTAACATGTGAGGTTAGTGTCAGGACTCTCAGGTGGTGAGAGGAGAAGATTTGCTGTGGAGCCCTCTCTACAATAGGTGTCAGAGGTGGTATGAGAAAAGGGACTCACAGTTAATGTCATGAAGTGGAACCTAGGCCAACTCACAGAGTTCAGACAAGAGCTGTTTTATTTTCAAAGGAAAGGTAAATGGGAGATGTGCAGGACAAGTTGGGGTGGGTAGCAGACACCCTCCTGGCCTGCCACGCCTCTAAGAATACCACTACCTCACCACCAAGGCCTGTTAGCTAAGGGGCTCATTAAGTAGGCACAGTTGATTAAATCACTGCTCATTGGTGATTGGATGCTGATTTCCAGTTCCTCACTCCTCACTCACACAGTGGAGTGGGGTAGGGCTAAGAGTTCTGACCCTCTAACCTCAGCTTCATGTTTCTGGTGAGCAGACTTCATGCTGAAGCTGGTCCTGGAGAGTCACAGCAGTGCACAAGCTCAAGAGGGGTGGCTTTGAGACACCAAAGATGCCTTGACTCAAGAACTGGCAGATCTTTGGAGCTCTGCCTCAGATGCTTGCAGTGAAGAGCCATCACAGCTCTGACTAGACTACAGATTTTCGTGTCTGTATATCCAGGTCTTCTCCCACTGTTTCTTCTCCACATTGAGAAACACATTGTGAAAACTGTCAGCTGGTGATGTATATGAGCTGTGTACAGGTTCTCTGCTGTTTAATTAATGCCAACATCACACCATCTCAGTGGACATTATATTCGTATATTTTCTGTTACTAGAACAAAACACATGAGGCTATGTAATTTGTAGAGACACACACAGTGTTTAGAAAGTAAAAAAGAGAAAAAAGAAAGGAAGAATGAGGATCCACAAAACTATATACTTATAGATATTGAAGGATAGTAAGGACTAGAAGCCAAGTTTGAAAACTTTAATAAGACAATTTCCTTCCTGATTTTAAGAGAGGGAGAGCAGACTGATTCACTGCAAAGCACTGGGACAAGTGTTCTTTCAGAACTGCAGAATCATTAGGAGACTTCAGGATGACATGGTGGAACCCAGACGTGAGGGAAGAGGAGGGAGGGAGGGCAAGTGCTGAAAGTCAAAGCAAGCCAGGGGGCCCGGAAAGCTCTACTCCACATGACTCAGCCTGGACATAGTGGGAGCAAGACAGGATTGAGGCCATACCTCTGGTGACCTTGGGATCACAGACAACAGAGTCTCATGCTGCTTTCAGGTAACAGGGGACTCAGAGTGATGGTGTCTGTGTTCTAACACTTAGAAATCACAAAGTTCCACAACTCACACAAAAGAAATAGATAATTTAAGCAGCTCTATATCTGCTAAAGACATTAAATTCATACTTGAAAAACAAAATCTTCCCACAAAGAAAACTCGAAGGCCAATGGCTTTGTTGGTATAGTTTACTAAATATCTAAGAAATAAATTCCAAACTCTATACAAACTCTCGCAGAAAGAAGGAACACTTCCTAGACCAGTGTGACCCTGATAACCAGGCACTACAAGAAAGCAATTGTCTTTGTGATACAATCATAAAACTCCTTATTCAACAGATTAAATGTGCTGCTAATATGCACATATGACAGCCCAGCCCAGCCAAGAGGGTCTATGCCAGGACTGTAAGGCTATTCAATATTGACAACCAATCAGTAACCTACCACGTTAAAACTGGTTAAAAAGAAAAACATAACTTATCAATTCACTCTCTTAATTTCAAACAACTTCTCTGGGAGACACGGAGTGAAGAGACTTTTCACCCTGGTAAGCTGCCGCACAGAGCTACAGTTGACACTCCGCTGACTGGAAAGACACTGCCTGCCTCCCGCTAGCACCGTGCAAACATGTCTGCCGTGGTTGAAAACTTGTTTGTCCCACCAAGGGTTTATGGTTGCAGAGCAGTGTGGTGGCAGCTGGAAGTGTGGGAACTTTTACAAGGAGGTGCAGTGCTGTAGTTCTCAGGGTGTCCCAGTTATTCTTGAGAGTGTGAGGGACTGGGCAGGGGTCACAGGAGTCTTCAAGAGTAGAACCAGTGATAAATTGGTCCAAGTGTCAATGCCCAAGGGCCAGGAGAGCACCGGAATACATCTTGGGCCCACACTGGGCACTAATGAGGTGGCCCAGCTCACAAAGAGTGAATTCCTCTTCCTCTGTCCCTTGTTCTCTTCGTGGGCCTAGTCCTGCCCAGCTGCGCAGGTGGGCAGTCTTCCCAGTGAGGAATTGAGTGCTGCTGCTGTGATCTGGACCCCATGGCTGATTCATGCTCCCATAGCACATAGCACATTCATGTTTCAGCCAGCATGGTGAGCACGGCCAGTAGGACAGCCTTGGGGAGGCTGGCCACTTTGGAAGACAGTCTGGGGTCAGGCAAAAGCTCATCCCATGCATTCCCTGGGATTTGGGTGAGCCTGAAGGGGTGTGGCTTCCAGCAGTGGAGCTGGGCAGGTCAGGGATGACTGAAGCAGGGCCTGTGCGCATTCTTTCCCCAGCCTTCCAAGCTGGCTGCAGTGTGGAGCTTGCACCTGGCATCACTACCCTTCTTGCACTGTGCTCAGCCAATCCTGACACTGACCTTACTCATTGCTCCAGGGAGAGGGAGAGTTTAGAGTGTGAGCTTCACCTGCGATCCCCATTCAGGAGAGTTGTTCCGGGTTGTGAGGTACCCATGGTGACTGAATTTTCAAGTTTGCTGTGCAGGAAAGACTGCTGAAGGAAGCCTCCTGTTTATGTGGGAAGCTTTGCTCAGTGGGAGTCAAATTGGCAGTAAACCTTGCCTCATCCTGCAAGTGGTTTTTATCCCCGAGTGAGGGAGGGGAATGCTGGGAAGGTGGAGATGGCTCTTGATTGCCATACATTTAATAAGTTTTCATTTAATAGGTAATACTAGATTTGCAGTGTGTGTGTGTGTGTGTGTGTGTGTGTGTGTGTGCTTTGCCCAACTCCACTGAGACTTGAGAGGAAAATTCAACCTGGAAAGCTACCACTTTAGGAAATTTCATAAAAATTCAATTTAATATGTACTCATTTGCATAGAATTATGACAGGGCTATCAGTAAAAGTCTCAAAGCATATACACCAATTAGAAAACAGTTTATAAGACAGATTCTGTGGTTTGCCTCAGAACTCACATTGAATGTGAGCTCTAGTGCGCTGGCCTTGGCCTTAAAGAGATGAGCGCTCTGTGCTGTAAGGGAGTCCTGGGAGCGCACTTCCTCCCCACCTCCCTTCGGGGTGTGTGTGTGTGTGTGTGTGTGTGTGTGTGTGTGTGTGTGTAGGCTAGAGGTCAATGTTGGGAATCTCCTCAGTTCTCCTCCCCTACTCTTTGACACAGGCTCTCTCTCTGACCCTGGAGCTCACCGATTGGGCCTCAGTGACCTCCCTGTCTGCTCCCCCAGAGCTGGGGTTGAGCGCATGCCCCTCCACACCTGGCTGTTGGTGGGTGCTGGGGATCTGTGCACAGGTCCTCATGCGTGTGTGACAGCACTTGTAGACCGAGCTACTCCCTAGCCCTGCTTTCCTTTGTAAGCACTTGTGCCGTGTATCCTTTTGCAATTATGTTTTCTGTGGTGGGATTGTCTTATTTATACTCCTTAATTCTTTCGTTTAAAATCATTCTTGTTTAATTTTTATCAATAGCTTCCATAATTATAGACTATAAACCACTGTGATTCCCTGCCTACCCTCCCCCATATCTCTTCATCCTCTCAATTAGTCTGCTTTGTTTTGGTGTCATCATCTTTTCCTCCCATTATGTATAGATATTATCAGGCACTGCAAAGTCATGAATATCAAGGCCATTTTGTGCCTGGAAGTTTGCATTGTAAGCAGTCCTACCCCTTCCTTTGGCTCTTACAATCTCCCTGTCTCCAGCTCACTGGGGGCCCTCCTTGTTGGGCATACTGGATCTGTCCATGGGTTAGGGGGTTATGAATTGCACAAGAGGTAGCCAGTTTTTTTTTCCTCCTTTGTGTGTGGCTGCTGAGGAGGGTGACATCTCTGGATATTCTCCACCACCATGGCTCTTAGTTTTTTGCTTTCCTATATATGTACCATTGCATGGTATACCTTGTATTTTTTGGCTGTTTTGTCTGAGATTTTTCATGGTATGTATCCCTAAAAATTTGTGGATTCTCTGATGATCTGTGTTGGGATAGCTCCAAGTCTCACTCCCCTGGAAGTGTGTGTGAGCTCAGCATACCCCACTTGTACTAGATATTATACATAGTCAATGGAAAGGGAATTGAGAGTCAACAGCCATGCATATGTCTGTGTACTGTAATTTTACTTTATTTGAATGAGACCAACATTTTCTGAGATCTTTACTTTTATTGAAGTAATGTCTTTGTTGAGCTCAGTGAGTGATCCTGTAAGCAATTCCTTGAGTGTGTTCTATGTTCCGGAGTTTGGATTATGTGCAAAGTCCTAATTATGAAGTTGTCGCTTGGGTTACACTCTGAAGTCCCTGTTTCTCAAGTTGGGTCACTGTCCCCATGGAGGCTTCATAGCACTGAAGTGGGTTTTCTACTTCACTGGCTTGGCCTTTCTTTTGAGGAGGCCCAAGTTGAGCTGGAGAGAATTGTGATATCTTTACAGGACAGTTGTGACAAAATTAATGTGTGTGCAATTTTTTAGTGAGCAAGCAAAAAATTGTTAGCTGCAGTTTCTAGTAGAATAGTTATGATCAATGTGATCTAATACTGTCTTCCTCTGTATATTAAGGAGTCCTGGGACCAGAGAAACAACCCACTTTAGTTGCATGAATAAACGAGTATTTTATTCTTGCTATATTGTTGCTAGTGGTGATCACTGGGATGGAAAATTTAGGTAATAGACTTCATTTAGCAGACAGTACAGTTGACCTCCACCTTACATATTAGTCTTAAGTAACTTAATTCTTTATCTTAAAATTTGTTTGTAACAGTATTACATACATAAACTATTTTGCAGGTGCTGACCTTAAAGAAAGGGCTAAAATGCATTCCAGTGAAGTTGGTCCTTTTGTCTCCAAAGTAAGAGCGGTGATTAATGATATCGGTGAGCAAAACTCCACCCTCCTTTCAGCACATGTGGATGAAATGGCTGTGTGTGGGTGTGGGTATGGGTGTGGGTGTGTGGTGTCCATGTTCACATTGCTAATAATCGTGACTTATTGCTGGTTGCTCACATACACACTATTTTTTTATTTAAAAAGTCATGTGAAATATTTTTCAATTACAGATGCCTCCCAAGTCTGCTGACATGGCATTTAAAGTTCACAAAGTAGAATAATTTGTCATAAGCCTTTGCAGTCCTTGGGTCTCTTTAAATCTCTGCACACACAGAAACTTACAGGTTTGGTGTTTAGGTAAATGGGAATGTTTACTTAAATTATGTATGTCACTTTACTCTGTATCAAGGTATTCCTTTGCAGCCTCGTCCAAAAAATTCAGTTTTCTTTTGTTGTTTTTTGCTTTTCTGGGGGTGGTTTAGAAGTTGGGTCTCACTCTAGCCCAGGCTAACCTGGAATTCACTAGTCTCAGGGTAGCCTCAAACTCTCAGTGTTCCTCCTGCCTCTGCCTCCCAAGTACTTTGATTAAAGGTGTGTACTACCATGCCTGGCCAGTTATTTCTTTATTAATGAACATTTTAAATTAAAAAATATATATTTATTCATTTTTGAGTTTGGAGTTCTGTGTGGTTTCGATGTTGTTTCTTCTCCTTCCCTCCTTCTATCCATCCGTCCTTTTTAAAACAAACAAACAAAAAACGTGTTCTGATATCTGACACAGTTACTGGCTCAGGCGGCTGCTTCTCCACTTTGGTCCCCTGTTGCCTTGTCTCGGACCCTCACAGCATTGACTTCAGGTGCGGATGTCTCGTGAGAGAAACGGTTCACAAGCTGTCAGAACGCTTGTTCTCAGAAGTCTAAGTTAATGCTGCCTGTGGCTTTGTTTGTGAGCAGCATGGTTGAGACTGGTCTCCTCATGGAGGTAACAGATGCCTCTTCCCTGCTTTTGGAATCTGAACTTGGAAGATTTCTGGGCGGAATCTTTGCAGTGGCATTTTATTTCTTGTGATTGGGTTTCAACCTTTGTGCTCTGGGTCCTGATCCATCTCCCATTCTCTGAGCTCTTCATTAGTTACCAAGAGGACTTTCTGTTGTGACATTTCAGCAGACCTGAGACTGTTAAGGTACATTATGGTGATTAGAGAGGTTTTGAGGGGTATATCTTGTTCCAGCACATTTACTAAATGTGCTAAAGGCCAGGGACAAGGAGACTTCTCCTTAAAGAGACATGGTGATGTTTCAGGCTTTGCGGTCATGTGACCTCTCTCCTGCTCCTCAGCCTTGACTTCCTCAAGTGGAAGTAGCCATGGATGGTGAGAACACACATGGCTGTGTTGCAATAAGACTGTTGGTGTAGACTGATATGTGAATTGTGTGTAATTTTCATGTGTCATGAAATAGTATCCTAAAATCTTTTTAATAGTTTAAAATAAAACCCCTTTTTATTTTTGGGTACAGGTTAGTTATTGGGTCTGGATCCCCCCTCTTTCTCCACTTGAAATTCTAACTTTCCACTTTTGTTACTGACTTTTTATTTTATTTATTTATTTATTTTTGTTACTGACTTTTTAAGCCACCAAATTCCATTTCTAATTTGGACTACTTGCAGTGCTTGCCTGGACCCTTGTTTTTGGTTTTATATGATGTGTATAAAGGTAATTGTATATGTATAAAGGTGCCAGGACTTTGTGTGTTTGTACTTGAGGTGGTGTACTCTGGGTTAGTCATGGGATAAGAGTGGAGCATAAAACTTGTCGTGAGAAAGAGTGAAGGGTCAGTAAGAAAGACCATGCGAAGAGGAACTGAGAGAGTAACGGGGCTGGATGTGAGCGATGCCAGTAACTGTCCTGCATGTGGTCTTCTGATTAGTGTCACTACTGAAGACCCAGATGATCATCAGAATGGAGGAGAGACTAGTTGAAAAGAAGGGTTTAGTGGAGGGATAAGAGAGTGGACATAAATGAGAGTGGTGAGGGGGTGTGATCAAGATACATTGTTTATGCGAACGGAGGTTGTTAATAAAAAATTTAAAAAGTAAATAAGTTTGCTGAGGAGAGGAAAAGAGACAATTCAGGTATCTCAGTAGGGCTGAGAGCCTGAGCTTTGGACGAGCTCCCCAAGGACCAAGCAGTGGCTTCCAAGTTCTTGTCTGTGATTAGCATAGTATCAAAATGTAGACATGAAGAAGGCTTAATTATGAGAGATTGACTTTAAGAGTAAAAATAAGAGAGAAGAAAAGCTCCCAAGCTAAGCGGGATTTTCCCATCCTGGCTGTGAGAGGCCCTAGGAGGGAAAACCAGGGAAATCCATGTGGCAGCCTGGATCAGGCCTTTTTATAAACGAGTCTCATTATAAGTTCAAATGTGTATGTGGGACCTTGATTGATCGCTGGGTCCAGGAGGTCTAGGCAGACTCAGAAAGGGCCTGGCAAGGGTGGGAATGAGCCCTGGAAAGGAGGAAGAAACAGGGAGCTGCTGTTATGTTAGCACTGCTGTTAGTCCACATCTTGACATAACACACATTACTAGTGAGATCACACAAGTGATACCAGGTCAGCTTTTCAGGAGCCATGAGTTCAAGTCTGCACGCACTTAACATGAAGACAGGCAGCTGCTGCCTTTGGGCTGCTCACACGTGTAGTGACCAAGTCCCAGGTGTCCACTGTTGTGGCAGCTGCTGTGCTTTATGTTGCTACACTAGAATTCTCTTCACATTGTCACTGCTCCAGGATTGGCCAGGTCAGGGTCTAGCCTAGGTGTTGGGTTCCACTTTCCCCAGTTGGAGGACTTGTCTTTGGGTGTGGAGAGCAAATGGAGTTTCTTCTTGGCTGTGATACTGCTGTAGTGAAAGAGAGTTGGGGAACTTCAAGGTCCTGGAGTTATTGGAAAGCAAATAGGAATTCTAGTGAATTCTGCTTTGCTTTCAGAGCCACTGTTACTTTCCTGTCCCTGGTTCTTAGAAAGAGTTAAATAGGAATTCCAGAGTCCTAGAACAAAATTCAGTTGTTTACTCTAATAAGAAAATGGCTTTTTTTTTGGGGGGGGGGAGACATGTTACTCAAAGGAAAATCTCAGTTTTGTAAAGCACCATTGTTAACAGTCGTTTCCCTTCTTCAAGTACTGATACTGCTTTTGAGAACAATGGAGCCTCTCAAGCAAGGGGCTCGAGTTCACGTGTGGTGACAAGTGCACACTCTGCAGAAGGGCAAGTTAAGAGAGCAAATTAGAAAGCTGCTGAGCTGGGAAGGGCTCTGAGTGGGTGGTCCACATGATGACTTGGAGCAGGTTTTCTTTTTCCTTTTTTTTTTTTTTTTTTTTTTGATGTATGGTCTCACTCTAGCCAGGCTGACCTGGAACTCACTTTGTCCAGACTGGCCTACAAACTCATAGCAATCCTCTTACCTCTGCCTCCCAGATGCTGGGATTACAGGTGTGCACCACCACGCCTGGCAGATCAGATTAGGGATGTAAATTAGGCATAAGTGTACATGGAGGACCTTATTAGTTGGTGGGTCAGGAAGAAGAGCACTCAGACTCAGAATGAGCTCATGAACAAGTCCTAGACAAAGAACCATCTTGATGAAGCAGACTAGAACTCTTCCAGCCTTGGCAGGGCAGGCTAACATCTAGTTACCTGATGTACCTAACTCCCTTACGAGAACCTACCCTGCACCTAGTTCCTGTCAGTGTGAAAGCACTCAACTCATCATCCACAGACATTGCACAACTGAGACTCTTCTTACTTTGTTCCTCAGTTTACCATTCTATCCTCCCTGCTTCTGTTGTGGTAATGCTTGGCTTGCAGGGGGGACCTATGCAGAGCAGATTTTCTGCAGAATGTAGTGAGTGGAGTGCTGTCATGGCTGACTGACTATGCCGTTTTTGTAGAATGTATTGTTAAGTAGAAGCTCTGAGGGGACAGGCCCAGTTGTCTGAGCCTGAGCTTTGAAGAACTGCTGCCTAGTAAGAAAACATACTTTAAATAGGTTTTCACTAGAATTTTGACTGCGGAATTCTAATGTAAGGGGAAATGTTGATTTTTCTAAATGAGCATCTGGTAATCCTTAAAAATGCCTGGAATTTCCAGCTTTCTGTTCCTTTCTGGTTAATAAACTGACAAAATCTTTCATTTAGTTTTGTAAATTTGAAACTAAATTTGCATTGAAATTCAGATGATTATGTTATTATGAAATTCCTTACTTAACACATTGTCTTTTTTAAGATCTTGTTTTATAAAATCTTGCTTTCTAAGAAGATTTCTGAAAGTTTTCAAGTTCGCTTATTAACTTTCCTCCTGTGATTTAAAACCTACCAGTCATGAGCATTTTTCCTATTAGAAAATGTTGTCTGACTTTGTCCAATGCCAAGAAAATATTCTTGTATACTAGAATGAAAAAATTAGCTAGGAGTGAAAAAAATTCTTTAAAAATATGTGAATTTTATGGAATAAATCTCCTTTCAACGAGTTTTTCATTTTATTTTTGTTAGCTTGTTTTTGAATTGTATAATGGGAGTGCATTTTCATTTTAGTATTGGAAGATTCAACAATAACCCAGAGTAAGTCACTAATTACTGAACACCACCACCACCACAGTGCAGCAACTTTGCACACGTATCACACTCATATCTTGGCTGCTCTCTACAGAGGGTTGTACTGGTCTCCACTCCTTCCGTGCTCTGGCTTAACTAGCTTTCATTGTGCAGGCTAAATTTTTGTTCTGTTTTGATGTAAGGTCTCACTCTGTAGCCCAGCCAACTTGCTTGGTAGCCTAGGCTGGCCTCAAACTTACGGGCCTCTGCCTCCCAAATGCTGACTCCAGGCCTGAGTAAGCCAGCCCCACTCAGCACCTGTTCTTCAGGGTTTGGGTAACTCCATGTTCAGAGAGAGAACAGGCGGATTTCTGTCTCCCTCTGCTTCCTGCTCAGCATGTTGTGCTACCAAACGCATGGGCAGTTGGCTGGGGTCCTTTTAGGACAAGCCTGCGAGCCACGCTGTGCTCCGGCGGAACCTTGGACTGGAAGTCCCTGCCATGCACCTCTGCCTGCTGGGCCGGAAGGATGCTGAACCTTGTCCGACTGAGAGTGGCAGGAGGAGCCAGTGGAGCTGCCCTTGGCAATGGAGTGTGAAGCGTGGCTCAGAAGAGCTCGGTTGAAATCCAAGTAGAAATGTCACATAAGCAGCTGTGGAATTTGGAGTTCAAGCAGGAGCCCAAGCCTGAGAGGTAGATTTTGCGGTCTTCATTAACGGGGTGTTGGCGGATTGAGGGACGAGTTCCGAACCCCAAATCATGAGTTCTTGTCTTTTAATTAATCAAAGAATTGTTAACTCAGACTTAGAAGGATAATTCTTCTCTTTATTTAGAAGTCCTGAGAGGAAAGAAAAGTCCGTGGACGCAGGGAGGGGGAGTAGATGAACCCACCTTCTGAGAAGCTGCTGTGGGGAGTAGTGCTGGCTGCTGCTCTGGAGACTGGGTCTGAAACGGGTTCTGGTCCTGCTGGGGCAGGCAAGGTGGCATCTTCTTGGGTCTCTGTTCCTAGCTGACTGCCTATTAGAAAGCTCTGTTATTTCTGTTCTTCAATAACACTGGGTTAGACACGCAGAGACTTAATTGTGGAGAGGAAGAAGCAGACTGAGAAGG
Source organism: Zapus hudsonius (assembly GCA_004024765.1). Lineage (NCBI taxonomy): Eukaryota > Metazoa > Chordata > Mammalia > Rodentia > Dipodidae > Zapus > Zapus hudsonius. The sequence goes on from PVHP010012140.1 coordinate 22,978, forward strand.
GCTAGTCAAGGAATTCTGAAAGCCAAGGATGGTGGTGCATGTCTGTAATTCTAGAACTTGGAAGGTGGTGGTAGAAGGTCAGGAGTTCAAGGCCAGCCTCTGCTACCTAACAAGTGTGAGCCAGGCTGTGCTACATGAGACCCATTTCCAAAACCATAGCAGGCTCGTAGCACAGCTCAGTGATGGAGCGCATGCCTGGTGGTTCAGGCCCTGGGCCCACCTCCATTGTGGTAGGAGTTTGTGTCACGGGGCCTTAAGCATGGGATGCTCTCAGGCCCAAGACGAGCAACAAGAACTGGCTACTGGCTTTTGTTTTGTGGTAATTTTGATGACATTTTAAAGAACATTTTTGTTGTTTGATACTCCTAATAATAGGACTGTCAGAAGAAGAGGGATGATTGGAAACGATTGAAAAATTAATTTCTTGGAAATTTGGGAACTTCCTCCACCCTATACCTTACTTCCCAAATCCTGTTGGGCTTTTTAAGATAGGTCCCACTTAAAAATTAAAAAAAACAAAACTAGTTATCTAGGTTGGCATGGTGGCACTCACTTTTACTCCCAGCACTCTGGAGGCAGAGGTAGGAGGATCTCTGTGAGTTCGAGACCACCCCAGCCCGGGATTAGAGTGAGACCCTAGCTCAAAAAAAAAAAAAAAAACCCTCATGAAAAACAAACAGAAAACTCTAGTTATGGACAAATATTTTCCATGACTTATTTTCTTGTAGATAAACTGTCACCAAGATTACTTGGAAAGTTTTCTCTAAAAAACTGAGTCTCTGCATTGAAGTAGAACAAGCCAACTTATGGTTTCTTAGTGTTTGATCTACAGTTCAGTCTGAATGTGAATACGAGAGAATTGTACTCTCACTGAAAATGAGGCGGGAGAACACTGCTTCAGTCCCCACAGTGTGGGAAAGTGATTCATTCTCTGTGGACAAGGGAGAAATGCTTCTGCAGCATCAGTGTAGATGAGCAGGAACAGCACCGCTCCAGCATCAGGGTAGACAAGCAGGAACAGCACCACTCTAGCGTCGGTGTAGACGAGCAGGAATAGCACCACTCCAGTGTCAGTGTAGACCAGCAGGAACAGCACCGCTTCAGTGTCAGTGTAGACCAGTAGGAACAGTGTTATTGTAGTGTTGGCTTTGGCAGAGCAGGTCAGTCATCACTTTCAGTTTAATTACATAGAATGTTAGGTCAGAGGCCCCAAGCATAACTCCGTTTCTCTCTGTCTCCTGCCACACTAGCCCTGAAGAGCTGTAAGTTCTGGGAATGTGGCTTTAACCTTTTTCTGTGGCTGGTCACCTAAAATCCATTCAAATCAGCTCTTGTGTGCATTTTACTTTTTGATTCTGAGATGATTGAATTAGTAGGGTAGTAGCTTCGATTATTTATGCTTGTTTAATTTCCTTACTCTTCTGCAAGTGATTACTTGACTTTTATTTTAGGCACTTTGTGTTAAATACTTAATATAGAACAATTTAAAAGTTTACAGAAACGAGGGGTTGTGGGACAGGCTTTTAATCCTAGCACCTGGGAGGCGGAGGCAGAGGTAGGAGGATTGTTGTGAGTTCAAGGCCACCCTGAGATGGCAGAGTGAATTCCACGTTAGCCTGGGCTAGAATGAGACCCTGCCTCAAAAAATAAAGTAAAAGTTTACAGAATCGACACTGCAAAGTAGACCTGAAATGTTTGCATTTGCTGTGTCTTTTGTGTGTTTTTGAGTCCAAGGGAATTAAAAAAGTTAATAATTATTTGAGTTAAATGCAGTTGAGCATGTGTTTTCCTTTTTTATTTTCCTGATTTGGTGTAATAACAAGACCTTGGCAGTGTTGGCTTGCAGCTGAATCACGGATGTGAGAGATGGACTAGTGATATATAGACGCCAGCGTCAGATGGGAACAATAGCCAGTGAGCAGGAGTCCGTCATTTCCTGGGTGCGTTGGTAGCACCCCGTCTGCCGTGTTGAATCAGTCTCGTGTGCCCCTAAATGTCACCAGCTCTGACCATGACTCGCTTCTTCCTCCTTGAGAAGAGTTACTATGCTGCTTTCTCTGGGTTACTCATCACATTGTAACTTTTAGCATTTTGTGAACAAATTCTTCTTTTAAAGCAGGAGCTTTGGTTTTTGCCTACCAACCTCTGTCATCCCCGAATATTACCCTAGAGTTTGAACAGACCAGAAAACAATTCTTTTGACTTTTTTGTTAGCTTTCAAAAAGTCCATAGACAAAATCTGAATGTTCATTATAAGCATTGGACATTCTTCCCAGCAGCTTTTCCACTCACATGTGTACGTTCTCGTTCTCTCTCTCTCTCTCTCTCTCTCTCTCTCTCTCTCTCTCTCTCTCTCATAACGTATACACACACAAGGCATTATTGATAATATGCTAATTTAATATGCACAGTTTGGGACCTTTCTTGACTTTATGTGAAACATTTGATGATCTGTTTGGAGAGGGCTGTTTGTCTCCTCCTGTGTATGTAGCACGTGCATCTGCTCTCCTTGCACTCTTGACTGCTTTGTGATTACCTGCTCAGGACCCTGGTCACTCACCTGGTCAAGAGTGACCCCTCAGCTACCGACGTGCTAAAGAGGTGAGAGGAGAGGCTCAGCTGTCAAGTGAGCTTCCTGCACAAGCATGAAGGCTCGAGGAGGCCCAAGCCGACCATGTTAGAAGCTACAGAACCCATGTAAAAATCATGACCAACAATGTTTCTATGTTGTTTCTATTTTTCTGGAGGCTTGTAAATAACCTTCATTACACGTTTTACCTGCTGCAGAGCAGAGCAGAGCAGAGCAGAGGACTTCCGTCCCCTCCAGCCTGGGCTGGGGATGTGCTCAGGGTTCCCTAAGTGTGCCATGGTTGGCAGGCCTCCGCTCTCCTGTCTTTAAATAGCAAAGCTCTCTAATTATTTGCTTTAATTATATTTTTAGGAGCATTTCAAAGGCTTATTATCTTCTTTGTCATACCTGGCACATTTCCTGGAATGAAACTCAAAATAGTATCTGATCCTGCTGGTTGTGTAACACTGACTCATGATTTCTTCCCGTGCCTCTGGGAGGAGTCCTGCCCTTCACAGCTCAGTGTCCTTCAGGTCCAAGGGTGATGACTGAGTCTCTTGTGATTGTTTGTGCTCCTAGTGGAAGAAATGCTTAATGAGAGTGTGAGCCTGTAGAGACTCTGAAGCCAGGTTGAAATTTGGCACATTTTCACGAGAAACAACTCACTAAGACAAACATCCCATGGGAGAAAAACCAGGATTGTGTCGAGAATGGTTAAAATTTAATTACCTATTGAATACTAATTAAGCTGCTCTACTTAAATTCTTTAGTAGATCTGCTTCCTGCATTGCCAATTTATATTAATGTTTGAAAGTACCAAGTAGTTAACCTACCAGTGATGGATTGATTGATGTGAGAACCCAGTTGCCCTGTTTTTCTTGTTCTTTGTGGACTCCAACAAATTTGCCGTCATTTTGTTACGTATTTTTACAAGTTGTAATGATGAGTTTTTATCCCCTTGAGACATAACTGGAGAAAGTGGTATGTGTTTTGACTTCAGATTCATGGACACCTGAGCTGAGGCTGCCTGGCCAAGCCTTCCTTTTTTCCCTCTGTCTTGTTCATTCCTCCTGTCTCTTGCCTCTGCCCCAGACCTCTGGTCACACCTGAATCCAGCGCCTGAATCTTGTTACCATGGACAGCTTGTTTTCCTGCATTGTTTCTCCCATTGTAGGCTATGCCTACTCACCAGCTCCTGAGTGCTGTCATTTCCTCTCTGTCTGTGTGAGACAGGGTCTGACTGTGTAGCTAGGCTGTCCTTGAATTGCAGGTCCTCCTGTCTCAGCCTCCTGAGTTTTGGGATCACAGGTGAGCTGCCCATCACCTGGCATATTTGTCTTTCCTATGCATTGTTTTTCATTTTAATATTTTATGCTTCTAAAGAGATATGTTCTTAACTTTCTGTTGGCTAAGTGTGACAATTAAGTGTATTGTTTATTTGTGACTACTAGCCAATAAAGATGTAGAGTGCTTGGAGACATTGGCTCTCTGTGAAGTGGTTCTGTGATGGAAGCCTGCTCTTCCTTCCTCCTTCCTCTCTGGTCTCAGAGCCCTGCACTGTGCTCTGGTAGTACTTTCACATCTTACAGTCAGCATTTTTTGACCCATCTCTTTGCATTTTTAATGTTGAAAGATTTCTTTCCAAATACATCATATCAGTTGTTTCTATTTTAAAGGGAAGAAAATTTAAGGACTGTGAGACTATAAATGTCAACTATCTATAACTGGAACTTAGTTCTAGCCTCAGCAGTATAGTTGGTGTAGGCCTGGTTCTGATTTGGAGGCTATTCACACTCCTTTTTGTTATTTATCTTCCTTGAAGAATCAACTTCAGATGCAGAGAAAAATGTGTTTTTAAAGAATTGTAGCTGGGTGTGGTGGCGCACACCTTTAGTCCCAGCACTTGGGAGGCAGAGGTAGAAGGATCACTGTGAGTTTGAGGCCAGCCTGAGACTACATAGTGAATTCCAGGTCAGCCTGACTAGAGCAAGACCCTACCTCGAAAAACCAAAATAAATAAGTAAATAAAAAAAAAATTGTTGTTGCAATTGTTCTCACACGTAAGACAACACAGAGCTCTTCTGTGAACAGATGATGTGTGGAGTTTTTCCCTCACTCCCCAAGTTCTACAATGACACTGTCAATGCAAAGATAGCATCAGATATCACAGGACCTTCCCCTACCTCAGATGCTAGCTGCAAGCATAGCTTGACAGCCATGTCTCAGGCCTCAGGGGCTTGATCTTTGTGTTTCTTGACACATGGCTTCAAAAACCCTTCTGACACATGGCTTCAAAAAAGCCTCTGGAGTAATAGGAGTGTCTTCTGTGTGCTAACAATTTGTCTGGTGTGTGGTGGCCCCTGCATGGCTCCAGGAAAGGCTAAGCCTACAGATGAACAGCCAGGTGAAGAGATACATAGGGCAAGATTTGGGAGAAGGGGCTGCCTAGCACCCATGCTCCTGCTGTGTAGCTGCCCTCTGCTAGCCTTCGTGTGTCCTGGTATTCAGGAGCCCCTCCCAGCCCTCTCCTGTTGTGTTTTGTTTAGACCTCATCTTGTAGGCATGCTGAGCAGTTCATCCTTCAGGCAACTCTCTGGAAATTTGGAGGTTGGGGCTGAAAGCCCTAGCTCTCTCGATACAGCTTGGTCTTTCCTGTGACAGGGCCCGTCCTGAAACTCCACAGGAGCTGCCCGACATGAACCACAAGCATACACAAGGCCTTCCTATGACTCCAGAGAGCCCAGGTGCTTTTAGGAGGGGGGTGTGTAGAAGCAGAGGAAGCTTCTAGCAGCTACTTAGCGAACACTTTCAGCACTTGCTGATGATGGGTGTTCCATGGGGAGGGGTGCTCATACTGCTGTTCTATTCCTGTTGGGAGCTCATTCAGTTTTTCCCAAGGCTCTTTCTTATACTACATGTCTTCATTCTGTTTCAAACAAAAGAGCTTAACCACAACAACAATAAAGTGAAAGTAGACCAAGTTACTTTAGTGTAGGGAGAGGCATTGTGAAGCCAGATGAGTGACTGTTCCCAGCAGCCTCATGGGGACAGTGCAGCAATGGCAGTGGAAGAGGAGGTTGGAGAGGGGAAGGAGGAGACCAGCAGGGTGCTGAGGGAAGACAAGTGTGGCTAGTGAGGAGTTCAGGTGAGCTTAGACAGTGCCGAGACCTGGATAGAGGGAGTCTGCAGGTACTTCAGGAGTTTGGAGAAGGAACCCAGAGCACCTGTTCAGGGGGTGTCAGGTTATCAGATTTCTCTGCCTTGATCCAAGTTTGCTCCATTATCTTGGATAGTGTGACATGCTTATGTATAGAAAGATCACAGAGATATGGGAGCTGCATTGGAGGTGGCAGGCTGTGGCTAATGAGATCAGTGTGGGACTGACCAACTCCATCTTCAGGAAAGAGGAGGACTGAGAGAAGGACTGAGAGAGTGTGAGTTGTTTGGAGTTGGGAGATGGCTGGTCATAGAATGTTGGAAAGGACATTTGGCACCCTCCTCAGTGACTCAGTGGAAATATTAATAGAAATAGAAACTGAAGCCACCTTTAATTCTAGCACTGGAGAGGCAGAGAGAGGTAGGAGGATCATCATGAGTTCAAGGCCACCCTGAGGCGACAAAGTGAATTCCAGGTTAGCCTGTGCTAGAGTGAGACCCTACCTCGAAAAAACGGAAAAAAAATCTAGAAGAAAGGTTGAGATGATAAGAGGATGTGTCCAATAGGCAGAGCTGTGCAGGCACAATTTAAAAAGAAGTTTGGGTGTGACATAGAGATGTAGGTGTCATTGGTGTTGCAGTAGTTAAGGTACATGGGAATGAAACCGTAAGGGACTTGTATTGAGAAGGGTCCCAAGGACCCCGTAGGTGAATGAAGAGGGGGTTCTAGGAGGCAGTGTCTGTGGATGAAGTCTATCATCTTTTTTTTTTTCTTTTTTCAAGGTTGGGTCTCGCTCTAGTCCAGGCTGACCTGGAATTCACTATGTAGTCTCAGGGTGGCCTTGAACTCACGGCAATCATACCTCTGCCTCCCAAGTGCTGGGGTTAAAGGCATGCACCACCATGCCTGGCGAAGTCTGTCATCTTATTGGGCACTGCAGATTGCCTACCAGCTTGCACTGCTGCTTCACAGGAACACATACAGTCTTGGAGGGGAGGGGATGATGTCTGTAGGGTGACAGTTAATTTTAGACTGAAGGGGAAGTAAGCTGCGGGATCTTAGTGGGGTGGGAAAGCTCTTGACGGGATGGACTTGCTCTTGGGGAGATAGGTTGTGGACAGGTTCTTGGGAAGGAGAAGGGCTGACGGTGGGTATCATTTCACTTGCAGGAGCTGGAGATGACTTGGGAAACTCACATTAGCTCCCCTTGTACCAGTGCATCTTTCAGATGAACTTACATGATTTCATGGTTCGCCCCACACAGTGTCCTCACAAGTCCCTTCCTCCTCTGAAATGACCACAGAGGTACACAGTGAAGTCTGGCCTGTGGAAAGCCAGCCCTGTGCACCCAGATCTTCCTTCTTCCTTTTCAGGCCTGGTGAACATTTCCTATGTGAATGAGTGGGTCTCGGTGTTCTTTAACAAGTGTTCAGGATTTCAGCATGAGCCCTCTGTCTGAGGAGCTCACCTATCAAAGTCCCAAAGAAGAGAGAATGGGGGGGTACCTTTCCAGATCCATATTCAGTTTATGTGTTAATGATATCCAGCCGTTTCACATGTCCAGTAACGCAGTCACTAATGTGCCTGTACATTTTCTGTACACTGAAACTTACAAAGAAGTCTCATGACAGATACTCCCTTTGTGGACTCAAGGACTCATTTTAGGTTCTGTGAGTGCTGCCTCTTCTAGGCCCACCTCTTAGGTGAGGAACTCAGCCTCTCCCAGGAGGGAGGCCCTGTTTGAATGATTGCCATCCATGATGCTTAGGGTCACGAGTTCCATGGTGATGCACAGATTATTCTGACACCTTGTAAAGACCCAAGGTTCTCAGTGTATGGAGTTTTAGAATTTAGTAAAAAAGCTTTGATGACAGTCATTCAGTGATGCAGGAATCACAGATGGTGCATAGTCACAGGCTGAAAACCTGCAGTCATTACAAACAGGGACTTTGCTTCTTGGAGTAGGGTCTCACTCTAGCCCAGGCTGACCTAGAATTCACTATGTAGTCTCAGGGTGTCCTTGAACTCACTATGATTCTCCTACCTCTGCCTCCCAAATTTTGGGATTAAAGGTGTGCACCACCACGCCTGGCTCTACAGGGTTTTTTTTTTTTAAAAAAGTATTTATTTATATGAGGGGGCGGAGGCAGACACACAGAAGGGTTGCATCATGGCCTCCAGCACTGCAACTGAATTCCAGACCCATGTGCCACCTTGTGCATCTGGGTGTACATGAGTACTGGGGAATTGAACTCAGGTCCTGCTTTGCAGGCAAATGCCTTAACCACTAAGCCATCTCTCCAGCCCTACATAAAGGTTTTGAAGAACTATAACAATGCTTATATTTTGTTAAAGGGCTATAAAATCTCTATATGATACATGACTAAAATGTTTGTAGAAAAAGTTTAAAATGAATTCTTTGGTGAGATACTGACTTAAGTGAGGGAGATGGTCTTCATGGTGAGGTACTGATGTAAGTGAAGGTCATCACCTTCATGGTGAGGAGCTGACTTATGACCATTTTCTATTTCAGCTAATCTTCCAGTGCCAACTATCGCGGCAATAGATGGACTTGCTCTGGGCGGCGGTCTGGAGCTGGCTTTAGCGTGCGATATCCGAGTAGCAGGTGAGAACATAATCTTAAGTGGAAGCTGGGGGACCAGGAGGAGGGCCATAGGAATAAAGAGCAATTACAAAATATGTCATCTGCATGAAAATGGATAGATACATTTGGAGATTTTCATGTTAAGTGAAATTAGCTAGACTCAAAAGCAAATATCATATTTTCTCTTATTTAGTGTCAAAGACAAAACAACAATTGTGACAGGGAGACTTTTTTGGTTTTTGAGATAGGGTCTTGCTCTAGCCCAGGCTGACCTGGAATTCACTATTTAGTCTTAGGGTGGCCTGGAATTTATAGCCATCCTTCTATCTCTGCCTTCTGAGTCTGTGATTAAAGGTGTGCATCACCATGCCTAGCCAACAGGAAGGCTTTTTAAGAAGTGGGGAAGAGACTCCAAACAAGAACAATGGGGGAATGTGGCCAAAGTCCATCATATACATGTATGAGAGCCTTATAATGAACCCATCATTGTTTACAGTGAATATATGCTAAGAAGAAACTTGGGGTCTGAAAGTATAGCCACGTTTATAGTACCTGGCTATATCTGTGAGGCCCTGGGTTTGATCCCTAGTGCCAAAAAATGTGGTGTTGTGGGTGGTATTAACTTTTCAGATAATTCTGCATATTTTGTTCTTTTCCTGCTGTTGAACAGAACATGGCAGGTGAGTAAACACTCATCTCTCAGGCTTAGTGTTTCACATTTCCATTTAGCGCCATCTCTGCTTCTCTCCTGCTTTGTCTTAGCAGGAGATGACACCTGGGTTTGGGTCAGACATCTGAGTTTGTACCATAGGTCTATCTGCGTTAAAGGAAGTGTCAGCAGCCACGTGCAGCTAGCCTGTGGAGCTAGGTATGGGCGTGCCTAGGCCAGCACTCAGTGACTGTTAGCTCCAGTACCAACAACCTAATCCCTTTGAAGGTCAGTCTCGTCCTGAATGGTGTTCTGAGTGTATATGAGGTAGCTGTGAAAGCTGAGTGCTGCACTGGATCTGCTCAGCAGCCCCATGAGAAGAAACTTGGTACAGGAGGAAGCTGGAGCAGAGTGGGGAAGTGACTGAGAGGGGATTTGACCCAGACTGTCTGACCCACTCTTCTGTTACTGCTTTCCCGTGTGGATTGTTCTGGGCACTGTCTTCCAAAGTCTTATTGATGCTTGTGTCCTCGGGCTCCAGCCTTGAGAGCTGGTCACAGCACACGGTGGAGGGTTGTCACTGTTCTGCTTTCCACTGTCACTTCCAGTGTGACCGCATAGTGAGCAGCTGTGGATCTGTTGTCACTGTCCAGGTGTCTTTCCCTTCTTTCTGCTTGACTTAGATCCTTGTGTTCTTGTGGGGCTTCAGGAATGCCGAGCCCCTGTGGTCCACTTAGAAAGAAAGCAGATTCAGGAGCAAGTGTGAGAAGTCGTTTCCTATAGTTAGTTGGTTATGCAAATAGGAAATCATTAGGATGTTGACATATCCATGAAAACTAGCTCTTGGACCAGAACCACTTGTCAGAGGTGACTGGGCACTTGGAAGTTGCCATACGCTGCAGGGAGCTGCTTGTCTGAGAGAGTGCAGACAGAGAAAGAACTCACACTTGTCAGACCTAGTCTCTCCTGATCCTGAACACTAAGCCTGCAAACATTTGTTGGCAGTATCAGCTCTGGCCTTCACAATTGAAGCCAATGCAACGCCAAGCAGTTTTTAACAGAAAATGCTGTGTGTTCCTTACGAATGCCATGGGGAGTGTTTAAGTGTTTTCATTACTAAAATTGTGACACAATTTCAGTGTATCTTATTTTGCTACTTTTTTAAGGTGTCAAATCTGAAGGTGATGATGTGATTTTACTTAATTTTCTTTATTTCTTTTTAGCCTCCTCTGCAAAAATGGGCCTGGTTGAAACAAAGTTGGCAATTATTCCTGGTGGAGGTATGAGTTGCTTATGACCATCTCTCTGTACCTTTGGTTTGTTCCCAGATAGAAAATACAGGGCAAAACCACATCAATGGGAAAGTCAACATTTAGGGTTGACACTGTATTGCTTGTACTTCAGGCTTCAAAAATCACTCTTTTTAGGTTATATGGATTGTGAAGATGGTGGTTTTGCTAGCTATCGATTGCTTTTCATACAATCTGTGTTTTTGTATTCTTAAATTTTAAGTTTTGTACAGTCTACCTTGGTCTGTTTTCTTAAAGGGTTACACAGCTGTTTGGAATCTTGTGTGTCTGCATCCTCAACTGAGAGCATCGTGCTCATAGTCAAACCTTAGTGGGTGGCATTGATACCTGCCCTTTTCTGATAGCAACTCACAGGCACTTAGCTGATCAAAACTAGTGCTTAGTTGGCCTTTATTTGGGTTTGAGTCCAAATAGCAGTATGGTTATTTCTGAAGCATTTTGTAAATTAGTAAAAAACTGAATTATAAAGTGATTGGCTGAGACAGAGAGACAGAGAGAGAGAGAGAGAGAGAGAGAGAGAGAGAGAGAGAGAGGAGAGAGAGAACATTCTAATGAACCTGATTCATGGACCATCCACCCGTTTCAGTTTTCATTCTAATGAAAGGATGCTGCTTGGTATCAAATTACTATTAAAACCATATAGTTTAATGAAAAGTGTGAAGAAATGTAGAAACACATTAAAATGAAATTGAACTTCCTTAAATAGTGTTATATCAGATATAAGAAAAAGATAGAATGTAACTGTCAAATACTTAACTCTTCAAGAAGTGTGAAAGGCAGAAAAATGTCCATCTTTGTACCTCACCAGGATCTGTCTGTATCTTTTCTCTTCTTCATTTCCCTGTTCTCACACAGAATCATTTCAGGATAGGTTGCATTGTCTTAGCAAGGCAAACCATAAATATTTCAGCATGCATTTTTTAAGCATGCAGATGGTCTTGTACTGAACCATACCACTTCTATCACACCTAAGAATGCTAGCGTTAATTTAGTAAGTAGTACCCAAAGCACCCATATTTAGGCTGCAGCTGCTTGTAACTGTTGGGTTTGCTTTGCTTTTCCAATCCCCAATCCAGTTTTTTTTGTTGTTGTTTTGCTTTGTTTGTTCTGTTCTGTTTTGTTTTTTTGAGGCAGGGTCTCGCTCTAGCCCAGACTGACCTGAAATTCACACTGTAGTCTCATGCTAGCCTTGAACTCACAGCAACCCCAGAATCCAGTTTAATATTTGGTTAGATCTGTGGTATTATGTTTGTTTTTATGTTTTTCTTTACAATCTAGAAGAGTTTTCTGTGTTCCTTTGTTTTAAAAACATTTTTGTTCATGTTATTTATCTATTTAATTGATTTTTGCATGTTTGCTGTGGTGGGAAGTTACTGTTTGCGACGTGTGTGCACGTGGCTACCAAAGCCGGAGGAAGATGCCAAATTTCTTCCTTTACATCCTTGAGACAGTTCTCACTAGGCCTAGAGTTCCCACGTTGAGAACCTGACAGTTCTGTGCTGGGGTTGCAGGCATACTGACTCATGCCTGGATTTTTGTTTGTTTGTTTGTTTTAAGGTAATAACAAATGTAAGCATCCAAGATACTTATAGTTCTTTTATTTCTCAACACAGCACGAGAACACTCACTCTGAATTATCCTGGTATTAAAAAGAATTTCACATGTTCTTGGAAAAAGCCCACACTGCTTCAAAGAAAACATTAGTGAAGTGAGGAAAAGCGTTCCAAGTGTGGTGCCCATGTCCTGTGCTGCACACAGGCAAGGCTGTTGTTTCTGTGTCTGCCGAGGTGGGATGCAGGGTATCATGCTTGTACTGCAAGATTGCAAGCACTCTTGCCCACTGAGCCATCTCCCCAGCTTCTTATTTGTTAACTTTTCATTTTGCAATCATAATTTCAGCCTTATAAAATAATTGTAAAATTAGTAAAAAGTATTTCCAGCATCCCTAACCCAGCTTCTCCGAGTATGAACAGTTTTTGGGCCTGCAGCTCAGTTACCAAGATTGGTTCCTGTGTGAACAGTTTACATCACAGTTGCCAGGATCAGTTCTTGCTAAGCTATTGAGCCTTCCTCCTTCACATGTGACCAAGTGTCTCTCACACATGCTTTCTGCTCTAGAACTCTGAACTGCATTGAATTGCCTGTCTTCTTAGTCCATTGCGGTCTAAGAGAGCGCTCAGAGTGTCCATCCTAAGAACCTGGGTACTTATGAGGAGTGCTAGGCTATAACTGTCTCTTAATTCTGATTTGCATGCTATTTCCTGGTGAATGAGTTGGGCTTGTGCTGTTTGGCAGGAATGTCACAGCAGCAATGACAGGTCCTTCTCCAGGCATCCCTTGGGCTTCGTAGTTGGTGCTGACGCCCTCTTTGTTCCTTAACATGATACATGACTTGCATGTTCCACCATTTCTTTCTTTCACGAGGTCGTCGCTGTTTTGACATACAGACTGCATATGGCCTACAACAGTGTCTGATATATTTACTCCGGGGAATGTCTCCTTCCCCTCATCCCTGTCCTGGAACCTGCTGTATAGCCCATGCTGGCCTTGAACTCCCAATTGTCTGTCTTAGCTTCCCATATGCTGGGATGATGGTGTGTGCCCATGCCTGTTGCAAGCACTGACTTGGAGCTCAGGCAGCCATTGCTTAGCACATTCTGGTTTTTGGTTAGCATTCCCTCAGGGTTAGGTTCAAGGTGACAATGTTTGCTATCAACATTAACTAGGTGATGCTGGGTGCTGCACCTGGGATCTTATGTGATACTTCGGATCAGGTTTTTCTACTTTTGGTGAGGATTTGGGGCTGAAGTAGTGAAGGCTGTGTGGCGCTACATTTAGCATCCTCCTAGAATCCTGACAGGGAACTGAGGACATATCAGAGTATTTAGCTCCTGTGTGCTGCACTGGATTGTGTCATCCCCTGCTCTCCAGGGCGAGGGGTGTCACTAGTGGCCGTATTGCTCAGTAGCATATACAGTTTCCTGGAGTGCTTTCCAGGAGCTGTTTGAAGGTGTATTTGTCATGACTGGGGAAGTATGTTTCGTTCTGAACACAGTCATCATCTTGGAATGCTTTGTTTATAGCCTGTGCTGAAATTCTCTTTAGAACCTACATCAGAATCAGAGCTTATCTCTTGAATATCCTCAGCACCAAGTCATCTTATCCTATGGGGGTGAATTTGATTTTCATAAATAGCAGGAGATCTTTCTGTGCCAAATCTGAACAATAAGGTCATGCTGTTTTAGGAAAGAGAAACAAACACATGATGACAATAATATGACTGTTTTTTGTTAAGAGGTTTGTGTAACCTGAGGGTGCCTGCCTGCCTGCCTGCCTGCCAGTGCTGTGAGAGAAATGCTGGGCAGTGTAGGGCGGCCAGGGCTTCCTGAGCCTGAGAAGCCTCATTCCTGTCCTTGTTGAAATGAAGTCCAGAGAATGCTTCTTTATGTTAGCTAGGGGTTCAGGGAGCTATTTTCATACTTTCTGCTATGTGCAGGCTATTCTGTTAGTTGCTCTGTAGAAAATGTATTTGTAGCACTTAACAGTGCTCCTTGGGCTAGGAGAAATGAAAGGTGTTTGTCTTCTCTACACTATTATGATGCAGTTTTTTTTTTTTTTTTTTTTTTTTTGGTTTTTTGAGGTAGGGTCTCACTCTAGCCCAGGCTGACCTGGAATTCACTATGTAGTCTCAGGGTGGCCTTGAACTCATGGTGATCCTCCTACATCTGCCTCCCAAGTGCTGGGATTAAAGGCGTGCGCCACCACGCCCGGTTTATGATGCAGTTTGTAATCAGACAGAAACAAGACAACTTAGAACCAGCAGTCTTGAGACCAGAGAAGATGGTATGGATGCTGCCAGGCATCATAGAGGAAGAATGGAAAGATGGTCGCAGGAGGCCCTAGCCTCCTTGCTCTGCTTCCTGCCACGTGCCAGCACCTCATTCCTGTCACTAGCACTGGTCTAGATACAGGCTGGAGCTAAAAGCAGCCAGGTAAGATGCAAAGCCCCAGGAGCAGGGAACACCATAGTGAGGAAAGGGAAGAGCGTGAGGCTTTGCACTAGAAACACGGTCAGAGGTCACACTTGCAGAAGAACATTTCAGACAGCGAGAGCACCCAGGGAAAGGGCCAAGGAGGGTGTGTGCTTGGAGTCACAACAGGATGGAGGAGCAGGATAGCTCCTCCACATCAGGACATAAGCCTCTTTTGTGAATGAGCGCGGGCCCCACAGCAGTTATATCAGCAGTGACGTCCTCCTCGCTCTGACCTCTAAGCTAAGCAGACAGTAGGCCGAGGCTGGAAGCAGGCATGCATCATGATGAACCTTGATCTGGGACGACAGGGCTCCTGAAGATGGAGTCAGGACAGACTGGTGACAGAAACTGAAAAGAGAAGTTGCTTTCTACCAAGATACCAAAAACTATGGCAAAAGTAGATTTGGAAGCAAGCAAGTCTATTGTTTTGGACTGTATTGTGTGGTTAAGATATTGTTAATTAAATCCAGTGAATTAAGTCAATGATTGTACAGATGTCAAGCTTAGGAGAGCAGCCTCTATAATTTCTATAATTTTTTGTAAATAATTTTATCTTATGTTCTTTTCTTAAAGTATTTTTTTATTTATGAGAGAAAGAGATTGAGAATGGGCACACCAGGGCTTCTTGCTGCTGCAAACGAACTCCAGACACATGCACCATGTTGTGCATCTGGCTTAACCTAGGTACTGGGGAATCAAACCTGGCCCAGTAGGCTTTGCAACTTCTAACTGCTGAGCTGTCTCCCCAGCCCCACATTTTCTCATGAATATTCTCATTCCATTATTTTTTTGGTGCATAGAAGAGGTTAGGTTTATTCTCTCTCTCGCTCTCTCACGCGCTCTCTCACACTCTCTCACGTTCTCTCTCTCAACGCGCTCTCTCACGCTCTCTCTCTCTCTCTCTCTCTCTCTCTCTCTCTCTCTCTCTCTCTCTCTCTCTCGTAGGGTCTCACTGTAGCCCAGACTGGCCTGGAATTCACTATCTAGTCTCAAGTGTTGGGATTAAAGGCGTGCACTACCACACCTGGCAGTTTTTTTCCCTATAAATATTCACATTTATTGTTAGTGGTTGCCATATCAAAGAGCAAAATTTTTGCTCATGCTTCTTTTTTTCCTTCCATGTATGAAATTTTTTTGATATCTTTATTGTCCTTAATTACATACACTGAATGAGCAAACCTTCTGATGGTACCCTTATTTCTCTCTTCCCTGTCCCCAACTCACTGGAGGCCCTCCTCGGTGGGCATACTGGATCAGTCCATCGGGTAGGAGGTCATGTGATAGTTAGGTTTTGTTGTCAACTTGATCTTTTTACATTGGGTGGGTCTCTGAGGATGTTTACAGGAAGGCAGCTTCTCAGTAGGGGCAGGATATAAGGCAGCTCAGAAGAGCTAGAAATTAACATCCCTTCTATCGTGGGCAGTGCAGGAAGGAAATTGCAGAGACTCAGGACCATTAAGTCTGGGATAGGGTTGCAAGACTTCTCCCTAAAGCTATATAAGGGGGAAGGAAATTTCTCTCCCTTTTCACCCCCTGCCTGTTTGCTGTTCTATGTGTGGTGTTGGTGATGGGTTTCTCTCTGTGTGAAGGGGGGGGCAACCTCTTTCACCATTATGGAACTTCCACTGGATCTGTAACTTCAATAAATCCCTTCCTCCCATAACTATATCTGGTTTGGAGATTAACCCCAGTGGCCAGTGGCTGATTGTGACAGGTCATGAATAGCACAGGAGGTAGCCTCGTCCCTCCCCGCCTCTTTGTGTGTTGTTGCTTAGGGGAGCAATGTCTCTGGATAATCTCTCCCATCATGGTTCTTACAATCTTTCTGCCCCCACTTCTGCTCAGTTCCCTGAGACATGGTGGGTGAATTTTAAGTCAGCTTTATTGTTGAGATCTTAAGTGTCTCTGTACTTCTGCTTTGGGTTGTTTGGGGTCTCGTTGGTGTCTGTCTCATTGACCTATCCTGGGTTAATTTTGGTGATAGGTCTCTTGTTTATCACACCACTTTCTCAAAGGTTTCATTTGGATCTTACATGATAGGCCCAGGGTGGTTCATCTCTTGCCAGGTTGTCCACAATCATTTTGTGGCTTGTTGGTAGAGTTGGATTGACCGTGGCTCTCTCACAGCCTTCTAAAAAATACAAACAGAATCTCCATCGGAGAGTGAGTCCAGTATAGGTTAAATGAGACATACATTGCTAATTTGGCAAGATTCTATTAGGTGTAGCCTCTCTGTAGTAGGAATTTTCCCTTGGAGCCCAGGCTTTCGGTTCCCATAGGGTTTTGTCCTGGATTCCAGTTCCAGTTAAGTGTTCTTTGTAACTAAGTGGATTTCTCGGCCAATTTGAAAGCCATTGAATATCCCCCTAGGTTTTGGAACCCCTCTTGCACAAATGATCACTTCTTGACTCGCTGATCTCTCCCATAAAGCAGAGTGCTCAGCATTCTCGTGACACTGGCCTGAATTTTATATCAGAGGTCTCTGCTTACTCCACATATCATTGACCGATTTCCCCTGGCAGCTCATGTGATGCCTTCAGGCACTACACATGCTACCATCTGGGAGCTGGTTGCCATTCTTGATCTGGCAGGATTTCTTGGTGTTGTGTGATGACTTTCTGTGGTTTCTTCAGCAATAGGATCTTTCCTTTGGCCTGGGGCAGGTATTAAAGAGCCTTGACAGAAGCTTGTCATGTTTTGGGGACTGAGTGGGTCTCTTTCATCAACAGGTCATTGTGGGAAGGAACCAATGACTAGGACAGGGTCTGATCAATTTTTCATGGGGTTCAGCTTCCTCCCATTCTACCATGGCCCCTCTTACCAGGCAATGCCTACATATTCCTTGAGAGCTTGCTATATGAAAGTAAAGATTTTATGGTTTCAATTCATTATTGGTTTAGCTTATTGTATAGGTCCCTGTACCCTTTCCTTCCCCCCCCCCCCATTACTTCCATCCCCTTTTACAGTCTCTCATTTTACCTGTCAGGTTTGCTTAGAGTTTAAGCTTAACCTGGTTAGAAACCACATATGAGGGAGAATATGCAGCGTTTGACTTTCTGTTCTTGTGTGAATTCGCTAAGTATGATCTGCTCCAAGTCTGTTCACATTTTTAAAAATTTCTTTATGTCATTTTTTCCTTTCAGCTGTGTAGAATTCCATCATGTAAATGTACCACACCTTTGATATCCATTAGTTTGGAGATAGGCATTTGGGTTGATTCCATTTCTTAGCTATTATGATTTGAGCTGTAATGAACATGGTGGAGCAAATGTCTCTGTGCTGAGGCATGAAATCTTGAGGGTAGATGCCCAGTAGAGGGATAGCTGGGTCTATTGGTAGCTCTATATCCATTCTATTCAGGAGTCTCCACACTGCTTTCCATAGTGGCTGAACGAGTTTGCAATCCCACCAGCAGTGAATGAGGGTCCCCCCCCATCCTTGCCAGCAACTATTGTTGGATTTTTTAATGATTGCCATTCTGACTGGAGTAAGGTGGAATGTCATTGTAGTTTAATATGCATTTCCCTGATGATTAAGGATGATGAACACTGTCTTAAATTATAGTTTAGTTGAACATTGTTGTTTCCGCCTCTGTGAATTCTCTGTTGAGATCAATGCCCCATGTTGTGAGGGGGCTGTTTTGATTTATTATTATTTTTTGAGTTCTTTGTAAGTTCTAGATATTAGACTTTTGTCTGTGTTATAACTGGCAAAGATTATCTCCCAGTTTGATGGGGATCTATTGGCTGTGAGTATGGTATGTTTGTCTTACAGAAGCTTTTAAGCTTGATGAGATTCCATTGGTTAAGAGATTGTTGCACTTCCTGGGTTACTGGAGATGTGTTCAGGAGGTTTTCCCCTACTCCTTTCTCTTGGATAGTTCCTCCTATTTATCCTTCCAGGGTTTTCAGAGTTTCAGGTCTTATGTTGATGTCTTGGATCCATTTGTGTTTGATTTTTGTGCATGGTGAGAGGAGTGGGCCTATTTTCATTGTTTTACAAGTATTTATCCAATTTGTCCAGCACCATTTGTTGAAAATGCTATTTTTACGCCAGTGAACATTGTTGACACCTTTGTCAAAGATCAAGTAACTATAACTATATAATATAATATATATATATATATATATTACTTGAACTGATAGCAGGGTCTTCAATTCTGTTCCATGTCTGTCTGTCTGTCTGTCTGTCTGTCTTTATGCCAGTACATGCTGTTTTTGTTACTCTGGCTTTGTAGTTTGTCTTTAGATCAGGTATGGTGATACCTCCCTCCTAAGGAAGTTTTTTTGGCAAAGTATAGATTTAGCTGTCTGAGGCCTTTTGCCATTCCAAATAAATTTTGAGATTTTTTTCTATGTCTGTAAAGAATGAAGCTGAGATTTTTAATGGCATGGTATTGAATCTGTATGTTGCTTTTGGAAGGATTGCCATTTTTACTACATTAATTCTCCCTATCCTGGAGCATGGAATATCTTTCCATCTTTTCACGTCTTCCTCCATTTCCTTCTGGAGCATTTTAATGTTTTCATTGTACAAGTCTTTCACATGCTTGGTTAGTGATATTCCAATGTATTTGATTTTTTTAAGGCTATTGAAAATGGGGCCATATCTCTGATGTCTTTTTCTGTATGCATATCATCTGCATACAGAAAGGCTACTGATTTTTATGTGTTAATTTTGTATCCTGCTACTTTGCTGAAGGAATTTATCACTGTCAGGAATTTACTGATACTATTCTTTTGGTCTGTTACTTATAGGACCATGTCATCTGTGAAAGGGATAGTTTTAATTCTTTTCTAATTTGTATCCCTTCATTGCCTTCCTGTCTTATTGCTTGGGCTAGAACTTCAAGCACTATGTTGAAGAGCAATGGTGAGAGTGGACACCCCTGTCTGGTTCCTGATTCAAGTGAGAACTCCTTGAGTCTTTCCCCATTCAGTAGGATTTGGGTTTTAGGAATTTTGTATATTGCCTTTATTATGTTGAGGTAAAAGCCATCTATGCCTAGCGTCTCCAGAGTTTTGATCATAAAGTAGTGTTGACTTTTGTCAAAGGCCTTCTCTGGGTCGATTGAGATGAACATGTGGTTTTTGTGGTTGAGTCTATTTATGTGGTGGATTATATTAATCAACTTCTGTATGTTGAATCATCCCTGCATCCCTGGGATGAAGCCTATTTGGTTTACATGGATTATGTTTTTGATGTGTTGTTGTATCTGGTTTGTGAGGATTTGTTCAGGATTTTTGCATCTAAGTCCATCAGGGATATGGGTCTGTAATTTTCCTTTCTTGTTGCATTTTTGTCTGGTTTGGGGGTCAGGGTGATGCTAGCTTCATAGAAGGAGTTTGGAAGCATTCCCTCTCTTCCTATAACACAAAACAGCTTCAGAAGGAGTGAACTGATGAAGGTTTAGTAGAATTTGGCTGTTCATCCATCAGGTCCTGGACTTTTCCTTCTGGGGAGGTTTCTGATTGTATTTTCAATCTTCATGGTTGTGATAGGTTTATTTAGGAGCTTTACCTGCTCTGGGTTAAGCTTTGGTAAGTGGTAGGTGTCCAGGAATTCATCCATTTCTTCCAGGTTCTCCAATTTTGTAGAGTAGACATTTTGGAAGTATTACCTGAGGATTCTTCCAATGTCATTGGAGTCTGCTGTGACCTCTCCCTTTTCATTTCTGATTATGTTGATTTGGGCGCTCTCTCTCTCTCTCTCTCTCTCTCTCTCTCTCTCTCTCTCTCTTTGTTTAATTAGATTAGCCAACGGTTTGTTAGTCTTATTTATTTTTTCAAAGAACCAGCTCCTTGTTTCATCTATTTTTAATTGTTTTCTTCATTTACATTTCATTAATCTCAGCTTTGATTTTAATTATTTCTTTCACCTTGAGCTCCTAGCATTATATTATTCTAGTTTTTCCAATGCCTTTAGGTGGTTGGTTAGGAGATTAATTTGAGATGTGTCTTTGTTATGAAGGCATTTAGCACTAGGAGTTTTCACCTCAGGGCTGTCTTTATTGTGTCCCACAGGTTTTGGTATGCTGTGTTTTTATTATCATTTACTTCTAGAAATATTTCAATTTCCTTTTTGATTTCTTGAACGACCCATTTCTTGTTTAATAGCATATTGTTCAGTCACCAGTAGTTGGTGTATTTACATCTTTTTTGACAACTTCCATTTCAGCCATCGTCCTGGTCATGATCGCATTGCAGTTAGACCAGGAGTTATTTTATTCTCATTTGGGGTTGTGGTTTATCTCCCCTGTGATCTCATTGGCCTCTTCCATGGTGGGACTAGGGGTCCTAGGTTGAGGAGTCTCAGCTTGTATTGCTGTGGTTTTTTATGTTAGTTTCTGCCCATTTCTGGATAAGGATCTAGTTTTCTTGTTGTGGGGGTGTTGTGGTCGGCTTTCTAGTTGCTGTGCAGAAAGAACCTGAGCAAAAGTGGCTTGTGGA
>PVHP010012141.1:0-43644 GCA_004024765.1 Zapus hudsonius
TCTCTCTCTCTCTCTCTCTCTCTCTCTCTCTCTCTCTCTCTCTCTCTCCCCTCTCTGTGTGTGTATATGTGTGTGTGTTTCCAAATAAATAAAAATACTTTTAAAAAATCTAAATATCTAAATAGATTTTTAAGCAGATGGCTCTTTGAAAAAAATATATATATAGTTGTATGTGATTTATTTAAATGTGATCTTTTTTGATATATGTACAATTAAATAGAGCTAACTCACAATGATTTGGGGGGTTTGTGGGGGTGAAAACACCTAAAATCTATTCCTATAATGTTTAGTGATAAAGACCAAGGAGAATTCCTTTTAATTAGGTATAAACTGTGAATACTGTTATTCTGAAAAAGTAGTCTGAAATCAACTGAAATATTGATCATGTTCTTCTTTGAAAGTTTTTTTTAAGTGTGTGTGTGTGTGTGTGTGTGCGTGCGTGCGTGCGTGCGTGCGTGCGTGTGTGTGTGTGTGTGTGTGTGTGTGTGTGCCCTTGCATCGCCCATGTGCTTGCCTGTGGTGGGCTTCGGGGTGCTCATCTGAATACCCAGTGTTCTCCATTTCTCTTCTAGCCAGCCTCATTTTGCCCTGGAGTTTCTGAATGACACAGTAGCTCTCTGTTTTTCCCAAGACCATGAGATTCCTTGGTCACTGTTTACCATTCACCCGTCACTGTTGCAGGTGTTGGGTTACAGGTGCACACATGGCCATGTCCAGTTGTTACACGAGATCAGCAGATTTCAGGCCTTTATGCTTGTGCAGAAAGTGCACTTAACTCCTGAGCCATCACTCCCGTCTTCAAGTTGTACAAAACTCCAATGATGGTCGCAATGAAGGTTATATCCAGGAACATGGTGGTCTTTGGGAAAGTTTTGAAAGACAGTGGCATTTGAGAAACAATAAGCCAAAGGAAAAGTTCTACTGTTTTAAGACAATTAGTTAGCTCACCATTTGCTATAATTCAGAGCTCCATATTCTCATTAGTGATGAAAAACACAACTGACTTCACTTATTATTCTTTTAACTGCTCATTAGTACTGGAATATGCTGATGCTGTGTGAGCTAAAGTTCATATGTCAGCCACATTTTTTTATTATTAAAACTGCTGAGAACCTTATGGGGATAATAAAAAACACAGATGGCAGAGCTAAAAGCCATATCACCTCAAAGATCGGCTCTGCATCACTTTGTTTCTGTACTTGTCTTCTTACCGTCCACTGTATAGTTTTCTTCTTCCCATTTTGCAGATGTTAACTTATAAGGCATTATAACTTCAACAAGAGTATTTCAATAAAATAACTTCTGTTCAGGTACAATGTTGATTATTATGCTTTTTATAGAAAGCAACTTCGCTGTTTTCAGAATAAATTTCATGGTAATAATCATGATTGAAGGTTTCTCCATTCAAAAGCACAGAAAAGATTTTGAGGAAGGTAATGTTTATTTATAAAACACGTACGTTTTAGAAAAACATATAAGTTTTAAGGAAATATGTTTTTACTTTCAATTATGAAAGTAATTGGATTAAGTAACCTCTAAAATCCTTAAGTTCACAACAGCATGCATATGTAGACAGAAATTTGCATATAGTAGGCATTTGGTAAATGTCTTCTCTTTTCTTATTTTCCTCTCCCCAGGGTCTTTATTGCTACCCCCAGCCCTCAGGTTTATTCCCTTACAGAAGACAGCAACGACAGCCATGTGAACAATATAGACTCAAGTAGCTGAGTATAATTCCCGAGGACACATTTTCCTGTATGCATGCACATGATGAATCATCATAGACTATTTCTTTAAATTAAAAAATCAGCAGAACTTGTTCAGAATTTGATATTAGTGCCAAGGTTTTATACACAGATTTTTTTTCTAATAACCACAGACATGGAAAGACACACTGTGCAGCCTCATGATGAATTGGTTGGTCCACTGTGACTGAGCAGTTGGCTGTTATCATATCCCTGGCAGAGGTAAAATTCTTGTAAAGGGTGTTAAGTTGGATTTGGAGAGAAAATTTTATTAAAATATACTTAAGTACCTTGCAAAAACCATGTGATACACGAACATGTTTTCAATAATCATTTTTACTATAATAACTAAATGCATATGTCCATATATGTTACCAATATCTTCTATGGTCATTATGCATAAAAGAAAGAATATTTCACCTTGCAAAATGTAGGAAATACAGACTCATTTTTCTACGCAAATAAAAATGAGAGATAACAATTATTACATGGAAGCTATTGCAGATTTGGGGCGGCGGAGAGGAATGAGCCAACTAGTAGATTAAAAGTATAAAATAACTACTTTTGTGATCTCTATAATGATAAAGGTTGACTGAGCTCAGCATGGGTCTTGGCACAGGTCATTTGGCAGGCAGCTGGGTACTCTGCTCTAATTCTGACCACATTCTGTATATGACATGAGCTGTTCTAGACGGAGACTTCCAAGAGCAAGAATTCCAACAGAGGTGGCAGGAAATGACAGTGCTCCCAAAGGAGGCAGTCAGCATGTTCCCCTTGATACAACAGAAAGGGAAAGGAGCCACCTTTCCGTGTGCATGAGAGGGGAAACAGTGACATCCAATAGATAAATTCATCATTCTGTTAAAATAAGTACAAGGGAACACTTACCTTTATGACTGTCAGCAACTATTCAGAAATAAATTTTATTTACTTCCTCATGCCACCATACACATTGACAAACTCTCCACAGCCCACTCAGAGAAGCTATATTAAGAAAGTCTGCAGAAACCCTAGTAAGCTTCTTAGATCCAGCATGTGAGGGTGAAGAAGAAAGAATACTTTTTTGTTTCCCCACTACTGGATACACAATTTTAATTCAGACTTTCATTTCCACTCCTATTCTAGCAAGTGATCAATTACTCTACAGTTCTCCACAATAGTTTATAGAATTTTCTAATGAAACTTATCCAGGGAGTGGAAAATAGCCCTGTCTTAAAATGGCATTCTGTGTCACTTATGTCTCATGGGTGTATTAAAATTAAGAAAATAAACTAATACACACACACTTAAATGTGATTCATCTACAGGGTCAGCAAAATTGACACAATTAAATCAATCCCCCCCCAATCTCCAGCTTGGTAAAAGCAAATTGTACAATTGATCAAGGTGTACAGTCGATTCAAATCCGTTACCAGCAGCTGAGCTTATTGGTGAGACCACCACCATAGTCACCAAATTGCCCAGCAATTAATTGGATCTCCCTGTGGTCAATCCAATTACATCATCAAGAAATAACCAGACTAACCATTTTACAGTCTGGTTACTCCAGTTGTCTTAATTATTGAATTGGATTGGGCTGCCCAGTGACCCCATCAATGACTTCACAATTGGCTTGCAAATGATCAAGACAACCATCCATCCATGACCAGCATAATTTCACTAATAAAACGGAGCTGTCTCCTCATGCGCTTCAGAGGTACTAACAGGATTGTTTTCACTCTAAACCATGGCCCCATCTGACACGAGGGCATTTTCTGACAATTACACAGCCATATGCACATTTGACCAGACAGCCCAGGGCTTGGAATAACTCCACCAACTCCACTATAGATGCCTCAGTGTTACTGAAGATGCAAATCTGATTAAGTAAATTGCAGCTGTAAGCCAGGCATGTTGATAAATAGTTGGAAACATTCATGGATGTCTTGATGACTGCTATTTAATGTAAATCTTTTGCTTCCTGCTTTCAAAAGAAATAAATGACCACTTTCTTCCTTGGCTGACATATTTGATCAAAGAATGAAATAAAAACATTGGAGAAGTAGTGCTTTTAAAAGCAATCTAGTCATTCTTGGACTATAAAATCTAAATTACAACCCTAGATTTTTCTGGCAGATGTGTCTGTTGAATGCAGTTCTTTTTGACTCAGCAGATATGAGTCTTTCCAAATATTATCTGCTTCACATAGCTACACACACACACACACACACACACACACACACACACACACACACACACACACACACCCTGAACAGCTCACCTGCTGATATATTTTTCTCTCATACCCGCTCTATTTGAAAAGTACCGAATTTAAAGCATTCATTAGAGTTTATAGTTCAATTTTGCTTTGTCATTATCAATGCTCTTTCCAATATTTAGCCATGGTGTTTCTAAATAAAACACCCAAGCAAACATTTATGAGGCAGTTGTGAATTTATTTAAGAGAGGAGCTATTGTCTGCAGTGCATAAGCTGTTCTCTGCTATAATGGATTTAACTCAGTACTTCATTTGAAGGTGTTATAGTGAAAACCAATGTGCTCCCTGGTTCATGACCTGTGGGAATACTCGCTGGATCTTGTTTAATAAGCGTCACAAACATGAAATTTACTATAATTTAGAATATAAGTTGTTACTAGACACAGACATCTCTTTTGACCTAACTTTTATATTGTTTCCTGCTTTGTAGCTCTCTCCCAGTCATCATCCTTTCTTCTAAGACCATAGTGAGCATTCCAGAGGATATTGTTCAGTTAAAATACATGCATGAAAAATATGACTGGTCTATATTACTATGTAAAATAATGAGAGGGGAATTTGTTACTAGACAGATAATAGCAAAACTAACTTCATTTAAAATATTAGTTCAATAATGATTTAAATATTAATTTTCTTATAGTAAGAAAGAAAAGTTTAGTTTTAGATATTTTAACCAGTTCTTCCATTACAATATGAATACACTAAAAGACAGCAACAATTAAAAAGTAACTTTCACTTTTACTCCTGCAAGTTTTAAATTCTTGTTAATGATTTCTGACTTCAATTCTGTAAAGAATCCATGAAAGAAATAAAGAAAAACCCAGTTTTTCATACAAGACCCTAAACTACATCATGCAGCACTTGAATTCAGAACACTAGTAGAGTCCATACTAAAACATAATTATCAAAATATATTTTCATTCTGTTGCCTGTTAACTGTCTGGCTCAAAGATGGAGACAGACCTAGGATTCAAGCTGGATTATTTTCCCTGGCTAGACTTGATTTAATTCACGTTATTATCTTGGCCAATTGACTTGACCTACCTGTCCCCAATTTCCTGATCCTGAAAGTACATTCTAATGTTTTTGATGATTAATGAGGCTACTCACTTCCTCGATGCTTCTTGACTAAATGTGACAAGGTATTCATGCAACAATTATTTGATAGACTTCCAACGGGTTTCAGGGGATAGATTTTGCAATGTCTTAGACCAGGTGCTCTAACTGAATGTATGGTTTAGGTTAAGCATCACATGGAGAGATGCAGTGCAGCGCTATGAAATACTGCGTACCCTCATGTGGCATACGTGTAAGAATGTATAAATCATTTCAAAAAGAACTCTAAGGGGGACTGGATTTTATCTAATGCTAAGACATCATGGAGACATCAGGACAATTTATAGTCACTATGCTTTGTACACTCGGTACATTTTCTTTAAAGGTAAGTTTTAGGAAATCTAGTGGGTTTACAAACTCCGTCAAATATTGAAATACTACTGCTTATAACTAAACCATTTGTAATCTACCATGGAAGATGATTACTAAGGGGGGGGAGAGGAAAACAGCTGAATATTTGCACTCAATCATAGTCAAAGGGCTGAATCACTATAAACATTGCCAAATATTCAGAAACTACTTTTTAAATAATGGAGGGTAATGAATAGGCATGTTAAAACAATTTTATGAAATGATTTAACATAGACTTCAAAAACTTCAAGTGAGTTTTTAGTTAGAGGCACGACCCATGTTAAAAATGGAAACTGGGGGGGGGGGACTGGAGAGATTGCTCAGTGGTTAAGGCGCCTGCCTGCAAGAGCTAAGGAAACCAGTTGGATTCCCCAGGACCCATGTAAAGCCAGATGCACAATAGGGGTACATGCATCTGGAGCTTGTTGCAGTGGCTAGGGGCCCTGGTGTGCTCATTCCCCCACCTCTCTCTCTGCTTGCAAATAAATGAATAAATAAATAATTTAAAAATGCAAAAGAAAAAAGAAACTGGGGCCAGAGAGATGGCTCAAGTGGATAAAGCACATGCCTAACAAGTAAGGGACTGGGGTTTGAATCCCCAGCACCCATCTAAATGCCAGGTGGGTGTAGCATGCCGCTTATAAGTCCTGGGTTCTGCAGGCGGAGACAGGAGATTCCCAGGCCAGCTGGCTAGCTAGACTAGTTGAATTGGTAAGGCCTGGGTTCCAGGCAGCATCCCTGAATCAGTGAAGAAGGCAGAGAGCAACGCATGAAGACATCCACCATCAGCCTCTGGCATCCACAGGCATCCACACGTGCTTATGAACACACCTACGCACATGAATGTGTACACACACACACACACACACACACACACACACACACACACACACACACACACACACACTTGAAGCTTTTTGCCTAAATTGGAAGAAGGGGGAAGGCTAGCTGGTATATATTCTTCAGTTTCAGCATAAAGCCAAGTTTCTCCCCAGACAAGAGTGTGGTCTGAGTGCTGGAACATGGACTCAAGAGTCAAAGAGCCACTTTGCTTTTTAAAAAGAAATTGTTCTGTGTCTATTTACTGTTTATAACTTCATGTCATGGTATTCATTTAGAGAGAAAAATAGTAACCAAAATGAAGTAATTAAAAAATATTTTATTTATTCACTTATTTGACAGAGAGAAAGAGGGAGAGAGAGAGAGAGAAGGAAGAAGAGGAAGAGGAGGAGGAGGAAGAGGAGAATTGGCATACCAGGGCCTCCAGGCACTGCAAACAAACTCCAGATATATGTACGACATTGTGCATCTAGCTTTAAGTGGGTACTGGGGAATTAAACTTGGGTCATTTGGCTTGGCAGGCCTTAACCACTAAGCCATCTCTCCAGCCCTGAAGTAATTTAATATATCTATAATCCACTTTTGTGACAAGATCAGCTAACGTCCACTTATTCAACAAAAATCCAAAATACAACAGTTTAATTAGCGATAATCTTCATGTTGTATATTATATTTCTAGAAGTGTTTATACTACACATCTGCTGCTTGCTGTTTTTAGTTTTTTTGACCTATATCTCATTTCCCACCTCTGCCCTGCCTAGAAACCGTAGTTTTATTCTCTACTTCTAATCCTGTCCTTGCAAGATGCCACATACTAGTCAGATTCTTTCACTTAGCATAATGTTCCCCACATTCATCAGGCTTCAGTTGAATAATATTCTATTATAGATACACTTCCTTTTCTTTCCTGGTTCTTTCTTTTCTTTTTTCCTTTCTTCCTTCTTTTATTTTCTCTTTATTTATTGAGGCAGTGTGTAGCCCAGGCTAACCTTCAACTTGTGATCCTTTCTGGCTCTAATTCCTGAGGGCTGGGGTTACAGGTGTGTGCCACCTTGCTTGGCTGTATCTTATTTTCTGTATCTTTCTTCCACTGACAGACACTTGGGCTGTTTTCCTATCTTCCCCTTGTGAATAATGTCCCAATGAACAAGGAAGAACGGATATAATCTTTATCAAATGATGCATTATCTCTTTTGGGCACATATCTGAAGAAGCCTTGCTGGGTTACATTGTTCCAAAGAGTTGGACTTTGACTCTCTCTAATACCCCATTGGATGACCTTAATTGCTTTTGTTCAACAAATAGTTGCAGAATAAGCACAAGACATCAGCCTCTGAGTGGGGGTAACTGACAATAGTGCCTGACCTCCCTGTAGGAGAAATAAACACAGTTGCTTTCATGAGAGCCTGGGAGGCAGAGTCTACTGACACTAGCCACTGGCTCTCACATCTGTCAGTGGGACACTAAAGCCACTCTGTTGTGTTTGTGTGTGTGTGTGTGTGTGTGTGTGTGTGTGTGTGTGTGTATAGTTTGTAATGTGATGCATTATGTGTGCTGTATGCACATGTATGTGCAGATGTGTGCACGGCATGCACATGTGTGTGGAAGCCATAGGAGAATTTTGGATGCCTTCTCTATTGCTCAACCAGACACTTCCTTGCGATGGGGTGTCTCCTTCTACCCAAAGTTACCGTTTTCATTTTCCGTCAACAAGCCCAAGTGATTCTCTGGTCTCTACCCACCCCATCCCCCACCGGAGTTGTAGCTATATGTGGCCAGGAACAGTTTTTTACATAGGTTCTGTGGAGTTAGACTTACAGCCTCCCTTGGATCCTCTCAAGCCTTAATGCTTAGGGGGATCTTAAGTGCTAAGTGCTCTTAACTGCCAAGCAAGCTGCACACCTCGAAAGCAACTCTTAAGGGTCAGAGAAAGCCACAAGAAGATAGGGGCTTTACCAAGGAATGAAGAAAGAAGAGAGAGAAACTCCCAAGCAATCATGTAGCTCCTCCTCATATGAAAAAAAAAGATAAAGAAGTAAACCAGAGAGGGCAAGGTCAGGCCTGATTGCACTGAGGATCATCCTAGGCTTTATTCTGGGCTCCTAAGGAACTTGAGAAGCAAACATCCCAGTCAGAACGGCTACTCTGAATCCTTCCCTTGAACTCTACAGAGTGGGATGGAGGGTGGCAGGATTGGGGATAGGAGATTAACTCAGAGGGTGATACTTGGCTGTGACCCAAGCAGGATTTGAATGATGTTGATATCATGGGTGGGGGGAACACAGACTTGAGAAGCAGAAGGAACAGAACCTAAGGGATAATGACCACGAAGAATGAGAAATAAGGTTTGGAGTTTTTGATGTCATTTAAATGTGGTTTCATTGGACATCATCTAAACATCAAGTGTAGCTTTATGCAGCTAAACTTAACCACAGCCCAAATCTTCTCTGAGGAAGTAATTATTTGGTGGACACATTCAGGGAGCAGAGGGAGGTTGATCAATTTTGAGAAAGGTTCTAACATTTTATTTTTGAATGATTCTAACAAGAATGTTCTTTCAGAGAAAAAGAGACAGAGATGGAGGGAGAGAGACACAGACAGAGAGACAGACAGAGATGTTCTTCCAGAGAGACAGATAAAGAGGCAGATAGGGAGAAAGACTGAAAATAAACACAGCTAATCTTTCTCATACTTAAAGCTGAGTAATGAGCTTTATAAATTGATTTGAAGATTTTTTTCCCCTTAGAATTCTGTCTTTGCTTTGATTAAAACAGAATTGATACTTAAAGCGCTTCTCCAGCTGACTCTGTGGCTTTCCTGTGTAGTAAAGATAAAAAGATCAAAGACCAACAGATAAATGTTCTATAACAAGAGATGTTCATTGAGCCCCTAACAGATCATGAGAGCTTCCAAAAGCTGAACCTTTGCTCTCATTGAACCAGCTCCCCGAGATACGGCAACGAACATCGCTTTTCCCCCCTGTGGCTGGATAAGCAGGGATCAAACAGTCACTGGCAGGACACAGGACCCCTCATTGAAGCCACTAGATCAAGTCCCCATGAGCAGAGCTAATCAATTCATCACCATCAGAGTTTTAAGTGTACCTGTCTATTCTCACAAAATTCTTTCATAGGTCAAAGTTTTCTTTATAGCAAGTTCAGGGGTGACTTTCAGATAGAGATCTGGATTTAGCATAGAGATTTGGTACCTAGCATGGGCTGAGCTAACAGAAACCCTATTCTTGAGGTAGCCAGTAGAGGGTAGATAATCTCACTCTACATCAGACATATTTTCACACTATATCATAAAAGGAATTGAAGCAAAAAGCAGCTGTTAAGGTCTTCTTGACAAGCTATATAGTCTGTGATTATATGAGTTTACTTCCATCTATTAACTTTTCCTAAATGGCTATAATTTCTGTATTCCTATGGCAAGTCGATGATGAAAACCATTTTTGTTAACATTAGAGATAAATGAGTGTTTGAAGCTTATGCCATTTGTAGATAGGGAAATGTTTTATGTTTGCCAGAAGGAATTAGTTGCAATCAGCTGGTCTATAATAATTAACAGGAAAATCTTGATTCATCACTTTTTTTGATTCAAAATATCAGGCCTGGCATATAAAAGTGACCTCAGACCACCCTTAGCACACAAGAAACATTATCAGTTAAGTGGAACAAAGGGCTGAATTATCTCCAAGATCATTTGTAATAGATCAATCCATTGATTTTTCTACCATGAACTCTTCACACATTGCTTTAATTAGGCATATGAGCAGAGTGTTATTGGTCAACCAGGTCATTAATTTCTCTCTCACACGCATACCTATGTATGTGTGACACAATACATGTGTCACTTGGGCACTTATGATGCTCAGTAATGAACATTGTTATTTTGTGAGTGAGCACAAAGGTATTGAACACACACTAGCAATTAAGTGAAGCCATTAGACAATCTTACCACCTCTCTCTCTCTCTCTCAAGAGAGAGAGAGAGAGAGGGAGAGAGGGGGAGATAAAATATTAAAAAAGACAGAGAGGGAGGCAAGAACAAGAGAGGGATATTTTCTCATGATAAAGTCATGTTAACTTGACATAACAATCCATCTTTAAGTGTTCAATTAACTGATTATTTGCAAAATCTTCAGATTCTAAAGCTTTGAATCAACAAAGTAGAGAAAACAAAACCTGTTCAACTTTTAGAATCCCATCTAATTTCTGACAACAAGGCGGGGGGGGGAAATTGCACAATTTGATCAAAAATGTAAAAATCCGACTCAAAGTACACCTACATGAAACATTTAATTGAGACAATTTTTTTTTCAAGGAATTCCTCCCTCAGTTCTCTGGGTAGGTCAGCGAAATCTTTTAAGGCTTTCAATTATCTGGACAACTGCCATCTCCTTTCACTTCCAAGTGATGACAAAGATCATTGAAGTAAGATGCCCCCTGCGTTTTGTCTATTCTCTCTCATTTCTTGTCTGTCCAGGGGATGGTGGGACTGAGAGGAATGATGGGACTATCTGATGACATCAAACCAGCAGCAGCTGTTACCAGATATCTGGAGCGCCTATTCATTTCAGACGATGCTATAAAAAGAGAATTATTGTTTTACAATCTAAGAAAACTCTTTTGAAATATGTCATAAAGTTTTAGCCTTGGGGCAAATAACCAAATGGAAACCCACTGGGTTCTTTATCCTTTAAGTTTTAAGACACTTTAGAGAGGAGCCCATAAAATAAATCATGTGCATTTTATCAAACTCAGGCAAGCTCTCACCTTGCTGCAGTGAGTGATAAAATCTCCCCTGTCCCTTAGACACCTTTCTTAAGAAATGAGTTACCCCATACTCCACTTCTGCATCTATCACTTGAAACCAAATCTTTTTTTTTTCCTTTGCAAGGGAGTGAGGCATCAAGAGAGGAGCTTGCAAGGTTGGCCTAGGTGATGGTGAATTATTGTTGGATGTGCCAAGGTACATAAATGCACACCCTCCTCTGAAATGTCCTCCTAAGCAGGTGGATTTTAACCAGATGGCTTCGGGCACAACAGATTCCACCATTGTTCTGGACATAATTAAAAGTTGGATGAAGGCCGTTTCCCTGCCAAAGGCAGAATATTCACACTTAATCTGACAAAACATTTACTAGGCATGTACATTTGGAAGAGCTGCGTTAAAGCACACCACTCCACTGGTGTGTCTCCACTCAAAAAATCCATAGGGAACACCTATGTTGAGTTCTGAGCAAGGCAGGCTAACCCAGTGAAATGCAACGTCATCAAAGATTAGCAGAGGTCTTAAAAGCTACAATGACTATAATGCTATTTACAGTTTTCACAAAGTGCTGTGAAAATAGTAGCAAGTTTCTTGTGTAGTTTCCACCAGGAACAGAACCTACCACTGCGATAAAGTCCAGATGATAGATTTAGGAGATAATCCCAGGAAGCAAGAAAAAAGTGGGGAGTGATAGGTAGAAACACAGTCCAATAAAAGTTATCAAGTCAGTTACCAGAATGGCCACCAGAGCTTACTACTAGAGAGACTCTGAGATCTAGTGCCATGCAAAGATGCCTGAGACTGACCAAACCCAAGAAAGGAGGACCTGGGAATTGGAACATTGGAGGGTTACCGATGAAAGGCAATGTTCCTTGCGGCAAGCGTGGGGGGGTTACTTGCTTGGTATTGGTAGTTTGTACAATCTCAGTAGCCATGGCTGACTGGAAGCATTGCCACTATTATGGACAATGCCACAGACCTGAAAATACTGCTAGCTGAAAATTTACTGGACACTGTAACATTAATGATCAAGAAACATGAACATGACACAGGCAAGATCTTCTATGGTAATTCCATTCTACCTTCTTACATATCTTCTTTTCTGTTCTTCCCTCTTCTCTTCCCCTTGGTATTTTTGTCCTTATCAGTTAACTTGATGAAAGGAATCAGGGCATAGAGATTAAGTTGTCTCTTTTCTAATGGTATCGCCTTGTGAAAGTTTCATCATGTCTACTTGTCAGTTTTACATTAAAACATATCACAGAGCTGGGAAGATTTCTCAGCGGTTAAAGGTGCTTGCTTGCAAAGCCTACCAGGCCAAGTTCAATTCTCCCCTGCGCCCACATAAAGGTAGACACAAAGTCATGCATGCAGCTGTGATCCCAAAGAACCTGCCTGTAGTCACTGGTGCGAGAGGCAAGAGACCCTGTCAAAGAAGGTCGAAGAAGATCACATACAAGTTGAGGTCGTCCTCTGGCCTCCACCCAAGCACCATAGCATGTGCACACACATACATTCATGCAAATAAATATAAACATTAAAAAAACACATTGTCACACATATCATGAATATGAAAGATAAAAACTTTTAATAAAAGCAGTGGCGTGTAAGCCAGCTGTTTTACATGATGAAGTATGTGAGCTAGTTTCTTTCCTAGGTACATTCATATCATGCTGATTTTTATTTATTTATTCATTTTCAAGCAGAGAAATACAGAGAGAGAAAACACCGGGGCCACCACCTTGTGGGTCTGACATATGTAGGTCCTGGGGAATTGAACCCGGGGCCTTAGGCACTGGAGGCAAGTGCTTTAACTGCTGAGCCATCTCTCCAGCCCGTGCTGATATTATTAAAACACATTTAAAGATGAGAATACTTCCATTGTCAAGGTGTGATCAGATGTTTAATTCTATTCAACTATCTTCTGACAAGGAAAAAAAAATCTTTCATTTCTGCCTTCCCTGGGTCAAGGGTTTCTTATAGAAAGTTGAATACTTATGGACTTGAAACACTTCACAGAGCTGAAAATAAAATAAAAAGCAGTAAATGAGATGAGCTAATTAATGGTTACACCAAGGTTTTAACCACTGTCTGATGTTTTTGAGTTAGTTTGAGGTGAGTATGGTTCAAATTGGGTTTCTTAATTTGCTTTTGAGTATGCTTTTCTAAATGTTAGTGATTAAGAGTTTATGCTCTATATGAAAGTAAAGACACCATAATTAATAACATAAAAACTGTATAGGAAAAAATATAGCCTTTTATCATAAGGGAAAATCAACCATGTAAAAGAAGGCTATGAGATATTTCTGGGAAGCATGAATCTGTGAGTTTACTTTCCAAATGAGTACATCAAATATCATTATGAGTACAATATCATTTCTCCATGTTATTCACGTCTCTGTCATGACAATCAAAACCAAATTCTGAGGCTGTTGATTTCAGCCTGTTGTAAATAACATGACCGTAGGAGGTCATCTAGGACCTCATATACACACAACCAGACACTGAGGAAGCAAAATACAGCACACATTACTCAGCTCAGTACTGGAATTCTGACCTGCCCCGATTTGGTTTCTATCTCATCTTTCAAACAGATGTCTTTCAAAACCTCACTAAAGTCATAGCTAATGAACACTAATCTTTGGTAATCAACAGGCATCTCAGGGGTAATGATTCCCATGAGCATGCAGACTTACCACCTGAACTTCTTGATTCTTTCTGTAAAATTCACTCTACCAGGAATTTACTTGGTTTCCCTTTATCCTTGCCCTTCTTCCATGTGAAATGGTGTTTTGCCAGAGTAAAAGGCTTTGGAGCCTGCAAATTTATTGGGCAAGACCATTCTCCATTCTCCAGATTAATTCCAAGTCACTATTATGGAGGCTCAATGGAGTATCAATTATTATACTTGGTGTGATGTCTCCGAATCATCTATACAGCCCCATATATCAGTTCAGATAATAACCTGTACAATAATAGGAGAAAATATTCACTTCAACCCACCAGCCATTTGCTGGGAGCCAACCTTCTATAAGGATCATGTAATAGGTGAAGGAGCATTCGTCATTTTGTTCCATTTACATTCTTACAGGTTCCTTAAACCTGAAGATGGAATGAACAAGGTAGAACACGAGACATGCCTCTATTTGTGGAGTGTTCAGACATGTGGTTATAACAAATGAGGCTTCTCACAAAGTCTCCACTCAGAGGTTGGTGGACATGCATGGAGAAGCCCCTATCTACCTGTCCTTGTGACTCTGCCCCATTTCTTCCTGAAGCTAATCTGGATGTTTTATAGTTGTTTGTGTGTGACAGTCTCTTCTTGGCCATCACGACCTTGATCTTTTACCAGAAGGTAAAACACTTTGGCAATGGATTAGCTAATGCCTGCTAATCCATCTGGTATCAGCTAGAGTGCCTGAATCCTTCAGAAAACTTCTCTACTTTCCTGATCTCAACTAGATTCCACTGCCAACTCCTCCTTTGGGATCCTGAATCTGCTCTGCCTTGATATATTGTATCATATTTCAGTCATCCATCTACTGAGCTAGCCATCTAGGATTCAATTCGTGAGGGCCATAGGTGCAAAAAGATTTCCAAATAAAAGAGGCTTGTCTTTCCAATTCTAGTGAGAAGCATGAAATAAACAACTAAATACATTTAAAGTAAAATGAAGGTTTAGATAGATAATAGCAATATAATTATATTTAGGGAGGAAAAGGAGATCCAAGGTCTCTGTCAGTAGAGTGGACTACCTCAAGATAAGATGGCAGAGAACATAACTCAGATGCATTCAGAGACATGCTACCCTCTCTATTTGTCTTTTTTTGTATGCATGCATGCTACATATATGTATGTGCATGTTCATATATATATGAGCATATATGTATAGGCACACATGTTCTCATGTGTTTGTATGTATATATGGAAGGTTATGCCAGGCATTTTCCTCAATAAGCCTTCACATTATGTTTTGAGATATAGCAGTGATGTGCTCATGAATTAATATTACTCTGATAAAATTATAGTATTTGACAATAATAGGTTATGCATTTTTAATATTTTTATTGTGTGTGCATGTATGTATGAGAGAGAGACAGAGACAGGCAGAGAGAGACAGACAAACAGTAAGAGAATGAGTATGGGCACACCAGGTCCTCAAACTCCAGACAGATGTGCAACTTTGTGCATATGGCTTTATGTGGGTACTGGGGAATCAAACATGGGTCATTGGGCTTCAAGGCTTGGCAAGCCAGCAAACACTTTTAACCAAAGTCATTTCTCCACCCCTGGGTTATATATTTTTAATAGGTATCACTCAAGTCAAATATTTTGAAAGCCTCTCAAATGACAATTATCATTTTTCTGAACCTTAGTTTTACTGATGAGATAAAGTTTATTTAAAAATTGACACAAATAATATGTTCAAATAAAATACTAAGTGGAACTACAAATGAACTTTTATATCCCATAAGAAAATATATTGATAGTTTGTGGGCATATGTAGAATTTAAAAACCCTTGTAAAACTTTGATTTATGCAATAAGTAGTTGTTCTCACTAATTATTTGGGTTTATTGGCACATTTTATATCACGTTCATAGGTGTGGTTCTCTTGAAAGAATTATAGCAATGAACATATTAATTATAAGTTAGAAACTCAGTAATGAAAAAAGAAAGATCAGTATAGTTAAATTTTTTATTTCCTGAACAGTTTGATAGAAATGTTATGTTACCACATGTGGTTTAAATTTTTAATAGCCAAATTACAAAGTCAAAATTTAATTTTACTTCTTGTTTAATGTATCTGAGTATTGTCACTTCAACACACTGTCAATACAAAAGTAGTTCTAGATGAGTTTTCATTCATTTCTTGGGATCAAATTTTGTGATCCACTATGTATTTTGAAACAAATATCAGCAGGATATTTCCATTGCTGATGAGACTCCAGTGAACAATGCCATCTAGTATTCCATGTCTCATATTTTGTCTTGGACAGTGGTGTGTTTGCTGATTCAAAATCACAGCTAAGGAAGGACAGGCTTTGGTTTGCAAGATCCTCGGGCTCCTTTAATAACTCAACTGGTTCCTTAATAAACTAGCAAAATAATAACTTGACTAGATTGACATAGTGATCATGTTGTAGATTGTACCTACCATTGAAGTGACAAAGTTTTATTTTGTCTGATTATTCTGTCTGTGGTACCTGGAACCAGATTCTAAAGCACTGTTTTTGGAACAGGGCAGTGTGCCCAGCTGCCCCTCAAGTGGAAGAAAAAATATTAAGAAACCACATCAAGGTAGAAATGGTTTCCCTTTACCACGCATGTTCTGGAAACACATATATAGATGTCTACGGATCAGACCCTGGAAATTATCTCCTTACAAAGTCTTCCCAAACAAATGCCATGCTCTCCTCTGTTTTAGATTAATCATTTACTTCAGGCCAATGGACGGGTAAACACAACTTTGGCTTCTTTCTGGACTAGGGAGGAAATAGCATAGAACTATCATCCTATGAAATTATTTTTCTTTTGGTCATTGGCAAATGTTCTTAAATACCTCTTTCCATCCTTTCAGAATTCCCCATCCTCAATGGAAGAATTAAGGTCATGGAATTTCTCCTTCAACCTGGCTCATTCAAATAATGATATATTGTTCTTAGCAGCTCTTTAATGGCACCAAATTACATCATTTTAAGGTTGAATGCCCTTTCCTCCACACTGGATACTTTATCAATAAGCTGAAAAGAAAAATTAAAATAGCTATAGACACCAGTAATTGGTAAAAAAAAAGTTTCATTTAGCATATGGAGGCCTCTATTCTTTGAAAAATAATGCTCTGACTATGAAGTCCTCACTATGAACTGCTTTCTTAGTTACTGGTGTTTTAGATCGATATGCTTTATTCTTTACTATTAATACTAAATAAGCATAGAGCACAATAAACAAAAATTCCTGGAAGTCCCAGGAGCATTCTGTTAGCTTCCAGATACAGAAGAGGTGTTCAATGGTTGGAAAAGCTGTGTAAAGTGTGAGCAGGCAAATGTGTGAGTTCACATCCACACTGCTGTACCTTCACTGTGCAAGAAAGTGCAAATGAATTTTCCACTGATTGCAACATGGAGAGAGGGTCTCTCATTGTGGAGCTGATCCTGGCTTGCTCAGGCATACTAAAATAAAACTGGGATCACTTATTAGAAAGCATTATTGGTAAGAAAAAAAGCCTATATTTTTATTCACAGAGAGTGAAGACATGTCTGAGGATTTCATTGCAGGGAAAAGAGAGATGAAAAATTGTGTGTGAATTGGAAGGCTGGAGAAAAACCTATGAAATACACATGAAATACTGACCAACTCTCTGAAGGTTTCATAGGGTCTGAGCTTTTGGAGAAATGAGACCCATTCTCATGACCTATAAGCTTGCATTAGGAAATTCTCAAGACCGATAAATATTATCTCGTAAGCAGAGGCCACAAATTAGTCATAGATCAAAACTACTAAGAGCACAGCTACACTCACAATTCTGTGAGGTTATTTTGCTTTTTCTCTCCTTCTTCCTCTGATCCTCTGTAAAAATAAATCAATTAATTAAAAAGAAATATAGTTCATCAGTCCCAACTGATTCTCAGTTATAAGTTTTAGTTATAGAACTAATTTTCTCCTTCCTATCTTACTATTCATTACTAATCTAAACTCTTCACTTGACCCTGGATAACTGAAATACATGGAAGCTAGGACTATTTTTCTCTAGCAATTCTCAACCCTCTTTTCACGATCGATGATGGAGAGTCTCAGACCCCTATAGCTGCATCTAACCCACACTGTACCATTGTGTAAATTGTTTTTCATCTACCTTAAAAGAGATCCCAGAATCACAGATGTAAGCACCGCTGGCTTATTTGGAAATGGACCCTAGGAAACACCGGCAGGAAGATAAGGAAAGAAGTCAGTAACAGAAGCTCTTGTGTGTCTGGCGCTCAGTCTGCATGATCAGGTCTGGAAGACATTAGGTAACACCTAGCTATTTCACTGGTGGTCAGGTGTTCTAGGATGTCATTGATCATTAATTGGGAGATAAGATTTGTGGTATCAAGTTTGTTTCTTCCTGCTTGTCCAATAGATGGGCAAAAGAGCAGTGATAGGGACAAAGGTTCCTTGGGGAAATAATCACAGAACCTTGTTGCTAGAAGTCCCTAGATTTGCGAGTGCCAAAGAAAGTTAAATGAACACTGGTATCTTTCTCCAGAAGGTCTGGGACCCAGATGCCCGTCTTAGTAGAGTCCCACCTAATGCATACTCTCTTCTGTGCACCCTGGTTTACAGAACAACCTAGCAACAGTATGCAGTGGTCCCAAAGAAGCTTCTTCTCTAGCACACCACCTCCATTCCATTCTCTCCAGTTAATACCACATATTTAATATCCAGTTTATGGTTGTGCCATTCCTTTTTCAGAAAGGAAACCTAGTATGGTGAGTTGAATTAGATGTCCCTTATAAGCTTATGTGTTTTTAATGCTCAATCCCCAGCTGAACGTAATTTGGGAGGTAGTGCCTTGGTAATGGAGGTGTGTTTTGGTAATAGAGGGGGGCTGGATTTAGGGATTTTATAGCCAGCTCTCCCTTGCCAGAACTTGGCTCACTCTCCTGCTGCTATGATGATCTGATGTTGGCAGGGAGGTGATGTCCAGTCTCTGTCTACTGTCTTTCCTCTGCCATCATGGAGGGAACTCAAGGCATTAAACCAAAATGATCAACTTTCTTTACATAAGATGCTTTTGTTCCAGTGTTTCATGCCAGCAACATAAAGGAAACTTCAACACATAGATGTTTCCTTTGACACTTTTTTTTTCCTGAAATGGTTTCTCAGGCACTAAGCAAAACTCACTTTCTCTAGAATTCATTTAACTTGCTCATTGGCTAGTGCCTCAGCAATGGCAAAGTAGTCATATTATTATTCACCAATCATTAAAGGTTTAAGCCTGGAATATTATTATATAAATACAATTGAATTTATAAATATATTTAAAGGCAAGAGGATCAAGGTTCAAATGATAGGTCTACCACTTGCTTTGACGACTTGTCCAGAATCAAGGATCTTATATTTTATATAGCTTCACCTTCTTTCTCTATAAAATGAAATGATGATATACATTATAGGGTTGGTGTGAGGACTAAGTAATCACCATCAATGGCAGTGATATGATAGTAATTAGTATCTGATACATGTTCATTAGTAACATGATTGATCATTGGGAGTGATGTTAGTACTGCACTTGTTGTTTTCCAGTAAGCATGCTTTAGATGAATTGAATGGCTATATCATGCTTCTTTCCTATTATCTCACTTTTAGGACAATTAATGGACAATAAACAATTATTAAATACTTTGCCTAAAAAGACAAGAGGAAGTTTCTCTCAATCCCAACATGTGTAAAATATATCAGATAATTCATGATACTATTACTTTAGTTTTGACCTAAGCATTGATTTTTTTTTCTGAGCATATTTTGGAAAGGGTCT
Source organism: Zapus hudsonius (assembly GCA_004024765.1). Classification (NCBI taxonomy): domain Eukaryota; kingdom Metazoa; phylum Chordata; class Mammalia; order Rodentia; family Dipodidae; genus Zapus; species Zapus hudsonius. The sequence goes on from PVHP010012141.1 coordinate 19,605, forward strand.
TGGACTTCGTGCTGAACTCTATGGAAAACACCTCAGCTGTATTTTGACAATACATATGCTTCAAGACAAATTTTATTTCTGTGCCATAAAGCAATGTTTGAGAGAATTTCACGTTTCATAGAGAAATGCACTAGCAAAGGCTATTTAAATAAAAGTTTGTCATAATTTATAGAACCAGTCAATATTTGGAACTAGAGGGGTCATTGATTTATAGGATTAAAATGGGCTCTTCTTGGACCCATGAAGTATTAAGTAGAATACTAGTGCAGTGATTTTAGAACACAGTGAGGCAAACATGAAAATATTTCTGAAATATACAGGCACAATTCTTAGTGACTCTGACTATGACAGTCGCTAGGGCCCCTGCTCTACAAATTAAACACCATCCAATGATGCTGCTATGCTCAAGCTCCCAACAATCCTGTATGTTAGATGGAGAATTCAAGAAGTCTATAAACACAGGAGCTGTCTTGATGGAATAGAGTTCCTCAATGTCATGATCGCTGGCCACATCACAAAAGCCTGAGTAGACAGAATACTTAATGCCCTAGATTGGGTCAGCACATTAAATCATATAAACATGTAGTCTACATACAAAGATGTAGTCTAAAACACTGAAATGAGGTTTACTTTTGAAGACTAAAATATTTCAAACAAAAGATGCTTTTGGCTTCACTATAAGAAGTTACAATTCAAATGATAAGGGAACATTTGAAAATAAAGTGCACATGCTTCAGGGAAAATTCATTGTTGGCCTTTTTACTTGAGGGATTATTATTGTTTTGTTTCTGCACTATTTGTACTGCTATGTCAAAGTCCAGTGTAATGGACTTGGGCAAGTGTGCATGATGAAAAGTCCTGCTTTACAGCTGATTGTGACTGTTGTCACCAGAAAGAAAGGGGACCTTGAACTCACCAAGACAAACGGTCACTGGAGCAGACTGGTCATGAAAAAAGAAGGGAGTATATAAATACCATTGACTGGCTCAGATGTTATACCATGGGAAATTGTCAGATGGGTGGATGTTCTGTTGAAGTGTCTCAACATAGTGATCATTGCTCTCTGTCCACGCCATCTCTTCTCTCAAAAGTATATTTTTGCTTCTGACATAATGATCTAGTCTGTAACTCCCAAATAGCCAATAATCATCTACTCCTTCATCACCAGGAACTAAGTATTTCTCATCTGTAATATACTTTCTCTTTCTTTCCATATTTCCCTTTTCATTTTATCTTCCAAGTTTCAAATAAACAAAGCCCCACATGAGGTTGGCCTTTCCAGCTTAGCCAGCTGAGACGAATCATAGGCTCATTGTCAAGCTATCAAAATATGTTTCTTTTGACCTACCATATACCCTTCAGTGTGGACATTTATTATTCTTTAAAGTGCAGGTCCAATTTTCTCAAAGATCATAAGCTCTTTGAAGGTGTGTTTGGTACCTTGAACTTGGCAGCTCTTGACATTACTCTTATATATAAAAGAAATCTGAGGCCTTTGTTAAATGATATTGAATGATGGCTAATACTTTTCAGGATTTCTTTGTTCATTTGTTTTGATTTCATCCCTTGGAAATGGCCAAGGTTCTGCAAACAGGAAATCAATAAGAGCTCACTGATTTGACAGGAAATGTTGACATAGGAAAGCATGTGATTGGCCAGGTCCAACTTGGTAATATTCCCCAGAAATGTCTCCATGTGGTGCTTACAAGGATGGGTCCACATTCTGTTCTGATACCAGAATTCAGGGGCTTGGAGCATCTATTAGAAGTGAGCAGTTGACATTGCTTTGTATCTCTCTTTGGAGGAATGTACTTTCCAAGATGACCACACATAAGGCATCTTCCATCCTGTACCTCCTTCTAGTATATAATCTGCTTTCTCCCTCCTAAGTGAATCTTACTTCTCTCTTTGAATTTAAGTGGTTATGTGATTCACTCATCACCAACAGAATGAGAGATGTAATTGAAGCTTAGGTGTTTCAAAGCTTGGCCAATGAAGGCCATGAACTTCCCTCCAAGGTTCTTAGAAATCCTGCTCTCAGAACTTAGCCAGGAAGCTGTGAAAAACCTACCCATAAGCAGAGCCAACATGTGGTACCTTGGTGCAAGGTTAGAGCCAAGAGGGTATGTTAGTCATGCCAGTCAAATGCCAGATATGTGATGACACCTTGGGGTGATTCTAGGTATTTAATTCAGTTCTAGTCACTTTAGCCTTCTCAAGTGACACACCAGACACTGTGTGTCACCACCTTGCTCCTTCACAATCCATGGATGCCACAATCATAATAAAATGGAGGGGTTTTCTGTGCCTCCCAGGTACTGGAATTTTGCTCAAAATTCCTTCTCTTAGTCCTTTGCACCAGACAGTCCACATCTGTGTTTAAAATTGTTTTGGTGAAACACAGCTATACTCCTTCATTAATGTAGTATCTATGGCTTATTTGTACTGTAATTAAAGACAAGGCCCTTTAGGGAAGAAGGTTTGTGTCTTTATACCTGGATTCTCAAAGTGTGATTCCTACACCAACAACATCAGCATCACTTCTGAAAATTCTTAGAAATGCAAATACCTGGCCCCTACTGCATCAGAAATTCTCAGAGTAGAGCCCAGAAATATTTAGTCTACCTTCAAGCAATTTTGCTGTTTGCTGAAGTTTCAGCACCACTGTTCTATACGCACAGAACCCTGATGTGTTTGCAGACCTCAGTTGATAGACTATGATGAATGCTCCCTTGACAATCCCATTATGCTATTTCAGAGTCTTCTGCAGCTACGTGTGGCTACATGACAGTTCTAGCCATGGGAGATGTGTGAACTCTGCTGGGAATTCTTTTTGGACAACATTGGCTTTATGATCAAATTGGCACATCATCTGGGGATGATGACCCTTTATCCTTTATTTTGATCTGTGGTCCTAAAAGGACATCACAGTTACTTGGTGACCATGGATCAATAGCACAGGGAGAGAAGTCCTAAAGATTGACCTCTAGAAGAAGATGACAGCTGATTTCTTGGGGACTTTCCTGAGCTAACAGGTTGTACTAATTATTTAGATCACTGTTATTTGCAGTCAAGTACAATTAACTCATATAATATCTATTTTTCTTTTTTTTGTATTTTGAGAAAGTGTATCTCTAAAACATAAGCTTTGCCTTCAAGAGACAGTACATGCTACGTTAAGGTTCAAAGTGTGCTTGATTTTGACTGGAATTGTATCTATTCTTTAATAAGAATTTTCATTATGTAGAAATTGTGTTTGTGTCTGACACCAAAGGAATTTGGGGAGATAATTTTAAGTATTACTGAACCTGTGCCAAATGCATGATACTTTCTTGATGTGATCTTTAAATCTGACCATCATCTCCCCCCATTTTTTTTTCAGGTAAAGGGACAAAGATAAGCTAAAACTATGCCCTTCTGGTTGGTATATTAGGCATATCAGCCCACAGATTCTGATTTGATTCTACACTCTTCCAATCATTGCTAATAGCAAGCAATTTATTTAACTGAACATTCAAAATCATTTATTATAGACAAAGTTTTTGAGAGGCACAATTTTACAGTAAATGTACAGATCAAGATGAAAAGGAACTTACAGTGTTTTTTTTTAAACAAAATTCAAAAGTTTCTGAAATTACAATACTAGTCTGGGCCTGAGAGTGTATATACCTGCCCTGTGGGTTTGCCAAGAAGGAAAACTTCGAGGATTAAAGATGAATGAGCCCTTGGGTGTTAACATGGGCTCCTCATAGGCAGAGGTGTGGAAAATTGCTCAGAGAAGGCAATGCAGCCATATACCACTTTCTGTATACATTCCTCATGACAACCTCCTTCTGTGATTATCTATGTCAGTTTCTGTTTTTGTAAATTTCCTTCCCTCTCAGACTCTGAAGGTGTTGGGCTTAATATGGAATCTTTTAATAGGCATTTCCCTCATTGAGTTGGTGTCCTTCAGAGGGCTCAAAGTACCCTTTTTGTATCTACAGGTTGAGAAATGTCTCTCTGAAGATCTCCCAGCCTCTTATGACCACAGAGCCTAAGAATAGAAATGCTAATGTGGCATTATGAGGGCGAGGTAAGGACTGTCCAGCCTTTTGTGGGCAGGAGGCCTTTGGCATTGATTGAAATGTGTGCATACAGTAAAAGAAAGCAGTCGGCGGATGTTCCCACAGTCAGCACTCAGAGATAGCCCAGGCCTTGGCCAGCCTTTTCTCTATGTGCCACTTTTTTGAGAGACAACTTGACATTCTTATAATGTCATGCAAATGCATTCCCCCTATACAGTGTCAGTGATTGCTCAGACGTCCAAGACAAGCCACACATATCTTAATCAATTAATTGGAACTGCAGATTAAACAATTTAGAGAATGTTCTTTCACTGAGAGAGAAGCCATGTTTTTATGTCCTTCAGATTATAAGAGAAAATCTTTAAATTACTCTCAGTGAACATCTGCCCCCAGACACATGTGGGCAACAGTGACATTCCTGTTGTCTCCAGTTACTCCCATGGGGCCAAAGAATGACTCACTCTGAAATACCCCCACCGAATGCCATCTTCCCTTTAAGACGTTTCTTTAAATCTCCATCTCTCTACTGTAAGAATGCATTATACCCCGAATCTCTTTGTTCAGATTTCTATGTTGACATGAACATAACCTAAGCTATGGGTTATATAGTAAGATGCGGTTGTGCCCTAGGCCCCAGTCTTTCACTAAATTATCAGCCCTAAAAGTGGTGATCATCTCCTTCCTTTGGAATAGCCAAGTGCTGGGTATGACTGATAACGCTGTTACTGCACAAATCCCTAGGAATATTATATACATCAGAATCTATACGAGGATTTTACCCCCTCTTGCCTCCCTCATCGTGGGAGCTCTTTCCTTCTCTTAATCTAATAAAGTCTCTCTAAGCCTTAAAAATATCTATATGAATGGAAGTTTCCAGAATTGTGCAGTGTCTACCTAGCATGCCAGAGATGCTCACCATGCCTTTTAAATTAAGTAGTGTCAGCTGGTTGGAGCTGGAGTCAGAGAGGGGAAGACTTTTTAACATTTAAAGGAGCCACCTAGGGGTAAAGTTCAGCCCCCTTAAATGGTGCATCTATCACCCCAAATGCTCATAGATAGTCAGGCTCAGTGGCAGGCAGTTTGAGAGAAATAATATTCTTTATAATAGATGTCAGGAAAGAAGAATTTTAAAGCTTCAGTAGATGAAACGGCCTGCTTAACTTGAGGCCAGAAGGAGATGGTGACGGACAAGCTCCACCTCCCCCACTTCCAATCCATTTGCTCTTGACCGTGATTCTGAGTATTCACCTTGGTCTATCAAACCCCTGGAGTGTGGGGCTGGGAAGACAAGAACGTGCACAGCGGAAGCTGAGATCAGCCAGAATAGCTAATGAAGCACAGGATTTGATCTTTAGGGGAAAAGGAAAAAAATAGCCTTGGTATGGAAAACAAAACACAGGAATTCCTTCCTGGTAACTGGACCCTCGCTTGCTTTGCTGCCGACATGGTCTGCTGCAATGCCTGTTTGCTCAAGTTTTCTGCCCTGACTGAAGAGAGATGGCTTTTGCAAGACAACCATTTGACATTTTAGCTATTTCACATTTGTTCCCGCATGTGACTCAATGCTCCTAAGAAAGATTGTGCTGGGAACGCTAAAACTAGGAAAAGAATCTAAACAAAATAGAATATAACACCCAGAAAAAAGGTTATGAGAAAATAGTCTGTTAGAAGAAGGGGTAAAATTGGAGAATCCTTTTAATGTGGTTATTGTTCTTGTTCTAAAGATTTATTAAATTCACATCTGGAGGAGGCGGTGTAACCAGAAAGATATATTTCCAGAAATCCAAGGAGGTTGGAATATCCCATTGCCAAGAAGCCTCCCTGGAAGCTTGCTGTTTTCTTTGTTAGTTTAGATGGTGAGTCCTTCCTTGTACCTGTCATACATATGATATAGGACACAGAAGTGATTCCTGATTATTTTATATATTAATTTGGCCCTAAATTAGTTATTAAAAAGGATGTGTTCTTAAAGTATTCTGGAACGTTAGAGTAACATCTCAGCCACCTTGAATTCTGAATCTACATAGGAACATCAGGATACATATGAGAGAAATTCATAATTCTATTGCCTGGTTCTGAATATTTAATTGACACCAAATAACTACATAATTATTATACTCAGTGAGTCTTCAATGAATGTACATGGTGCATCATGATCCCATCAGGGTAATTAGCATATTCACTACCACAAATGTTTATTTCTTTGGAGAACATTCAAAATTCTTGCTTATTACCTATTTTGAAACATAAAATTAATTATGTCAATCTTAGATACCCTGTTATATTAACAAACAATAGAAGTTTTTCCTTCTTTCAATTACCCTTCAATATCTGTTATCCCTCTTCTGTCCAACTATAGCCTAGATTTTTTCTCTCAGACTTTCTTACGTACTTTTTTCCCTCTCTGCTTCTGGAAAAACACATTTTTAGCTTAGATGAAATTATTTCTTTTTTATGGCTAAATAGTATATCATGTGTGTATGCAAATACATTATTACTGGGTATCATGGTTTGATCCAGGTGTACCCCACAAACAAATCAATGTGTTCTGGGTAATTGATCCTCAGCTGAAGGCAGTTTGGGTTTTACATACTCTATGGAGCTGTGTTGTTGGAGGTAGGCTTCTGGGGGTTATAAGCCAGCTTCCCCTTGCCAGTGTTTGGCACACCTTCCTGCCACTGTTTCCAGTGCTGTGGCAGAGGTGATGTCCACCCTCTGCTCATGCCATCATTTTCCCTGCCAGGATGGAGTCTCCCCTGGAGTCTGTAAGCCACATAAACCCATTCCTCCACAAGCCGCTTTTGTTTGGGTTCTTTTTGCGCAGCAACAGAGAAAGCTGACTGTAACACTGGGTACTTACACAAGGGAAAGGAAATTGGTAAAGAGGTATCTTTGTTTCCATATTGTTAGATCAATATTCCCAATAGCCCAGCTATGTAACCAGTAGGTGTCTACCAATGAATACATGGAATACATTGATTCCATTTGTAAGGAATAGAAAAAAAATAATTAGGGTTCGGGAAATGGGTTCAGCAGTTAATGGAGCTTGTTTGCAAAGCCTGAAGGTTTGGGTTTGATTTCCTACTACCCACATAAAGCCAGAAACATAAGTAGTACATGTCTTTGGAAAGCACTTGCAGCTGCAAGAGGCCCCAGCATACAACATACCCTCACACTAAATGAAGAAAATGTGTTTACATTAAAAAGCAAGGAGCAACTACAAAGGAGTAGGTTTGATTTGATTTAGTAGAATTTTATTAAAAATAGTTGACTCCTTAATATACAGTAAAATATAAAGAAATTTCAAATGCCTCAGAAATCTCATGTAACACTGCACACATACTGCATGCAACTATTTTTTCTCAAAATTTGTAAAACAGCTTTAATCTTGGAAATATTTACCGTCAAGTGAATTTCCAGCACATGGTTTTTGGGAGGGCATCATGAATTTACTACTATTCTTCTCTTTTCTCTTCCCTTTCTCTCCTCTTCTCTTCTATCTTTTCCTTTCCTTTCTTTTTTCTTTCTTCTTTTTTTTCAGGTTTCTGCTTAAGATTTCTAGCCTCTTCTAATGGCTCCAAAAAATCTGTTTTCCACACAGTCTCATTCTTGCTAGCTATGGTCTTGAGAGGCATCTTTGTAATCGTTCAAAGGGACCTCTTGTACTAGGGATGCAGCTCTGTGGTAAATTATTTCCTAGCATACACAGGGCCCTAGATTTGATTCTCAGTAAGGATTAAAAAAAAGGCTCCAGTTTTTCTTTTCTATATTTCATGTTTTGATAATTTTAGTTTAAAATGGGAGGCATAGAAATCAAGTATTTACCAACCTGGACATCTGAAACTATGTTTATTCCATTGTAACTTCTGGTTGATATTGATTAGGATTTGAAAAAAGTTCTTTAAGTGAAGATTCAAAATGGTGAGTATCCACAATTCCTTAAAAAAATTCATTGTAGTTTAGGAAATGAGTGGCCACAGAGAAAATTTAGGGCCTACTGATTGTATTTTCTCTGAGTATTAAACTAAACTCATTTTTATTACTTGGAAACAAGATAGTTTTAAAAGTTACTGGTGTACTATATCACTTGTTAATAGTATTGTCCATTTATTTCTAGGTTATCTTTCTTATCAGAAGGGAATAAGCCACATCATTCCCTGTTCCCTCTTTTCAGAAAAGCCTTGCCCTGGTAGAAGGATTGATTATATGCTCTAAGTCAGAGGAGCTTAACCTGATGTGTTCTGTAGATGGTCTGGGGGTGGGTCATTGAATTTCTTGAACTTGGTGCCAGCCACATGCTGCAGGGATGAATCTCCAAACCAGGCACTGTTTTGGGAGGAAAGTATTTACTGAAGTAATAGATACAGGGGAAGATCCAGAATGGCAAAAGAGGTTGGTGCCCTTTCACAGGTCCAAGCAGAAAGAGGAACCATCACCAGCAACCCCAAAAGCAAGCAAGCAAACTCTGATTCTCAAAAATCAGGAACTCCAGACTTGAGCTCAGACTGCTCTTTGCATATGGATAGCTGGAATTTCAGATCTACCCCAGAAACACCTTAAACCTAGAGCCTAGGAGGAAGCTGAGACAGATCACAAGTTTTAATAAACTCTTGAATCTATTGGGGGACACCCATTTAAACTACCATACTTGGCTACTGATTTCATTTTGTATTTTTTTTGAGAGAAGGTTATAAAATAGCAAATTATTTTTGTTCACCAGTCCACAAATCATATCTAAAACACAAAATATGATAAAATAATAATATAAGCATTCTGGTAGAAATATATAGGTAATTTCTAGAAGCAATAGCTTAAAAAGTTGAAAGTCAGCAGCTGGAGGCCCTGACATACCTATTCTCTGTCTCTCTTCTATCTCTCTTGGCTATCAAATAAATAAATAATATAAAAATTATTAAATTTAATGACTTAATTCACAAAAAAAAAAAAACCCAAAACAAGAAATCTCATGTAGCGGATTGCTAAATTTTGTTCTTAGGAGAAAAATGTGTGTACATAATTTTGAAGAGTAAGCAGGGAGAAATAAAATGAAAAGCCCTATTCCTTTATATGAATAATCCACAGAGTTTGGTTTCTGACCAGAAGCACGAGTCTCAACTGGGAAATTATGAGAAATGCCCTGAGTGAGAAGCCTTCTGGGATAGCCTGGCAATCAGGTGGAGAATATGTCATCTTGGTGATTCTGGTGCCCATTAAATTTGAGAATCACCACCCTCTAAAGATGCAATTAGAATTGAATTTCTTTTGACCTGTTAGATATATTTTACTTACAAAGCATGCACATGTGTAGTCTTTCTTTATAGCAAATGAAACACATCATGTCATATATCACTACTACTTTAATTTTAAAACCTCATCATTTTCCCTATAGGGTTCTCCATATCAGCATTTAAAGATACACATGTGATTTAAAAGACCATAAGAGAGATGGGGCAATGATTCAGTGGGTAAGACTGCTTTCCTGGAGAGCATGAGGTCCTGCTAGGTCCTGAGTCTATTTGAATGTAATTACCAGCACCCACGTAAAACACTTGTCTGTGGCCATACACATCTGTAACCCTGGTCCTGTGGGGGGGGGCAGAGACTGTAGAACTGCTGTAACTCACAGGTCAGCCAGCCTAACAACAAACCACCACAACAAAAAGGCAGCTCCAGGTTTGAGAGACTTGGTCTTAAGGGAATAAAACAGAGGGAGCACAGAGGAAGACACCTGATGTTCTCTGTCCTTCGCACATGTGCATATGAGGTGTGTGCACCTGCACACACACATGCACACACTATGCATACACATGCCACACATTATGCCACACCCACATGCCTATGCATACATACACTGTGCATATGACAGATGCCAATGAGAGGGGAAAATACTATAACCTTATATTAATCAGGTCATACATCTTAATGCTTCCCATGCGACCATTTTAGACATTTTCAATTTTTTTGTTTCTTGCAAGTGCATCTTGGAAATATGTATATCATTGAATAAATTCCTAGAATGGTGATCTAAAGTCATAAGAAAAGCATATTTTCTATTTTGGTGCATATAGCTTATATATCTGACAGAGTTATGCCAATTTTTTTCTCCATGCAACGGTTTTTACCAGTGGAGCCTGTTTGCCTGGATCCTTTTTGAAACCAACTATTATATAGCTCACTTTAATTATTATCAGTCTGATTCATTTCAAGAAGGCATCTCCTTAATGTTTGGTTTTACTTCTTTAGTTTTTAGTATGGAGAATATCATTTCCTAACATTTGCAATAGTGGCCATTAGGCCAACCCTTTTAGCAATTTGCACATTATCCTAATTAATTATGTGATTTTGTCCTTACCAGTTTGCATGAATTTTTATAAATTGAGAAACTTGCTCTTGGCCTGTCCCATGTTTATACTACATGGTTTTTTTGAAGTTGTTAATGTTTTCCTTTTTGTCTTCTATAGATTATATTCTAAGTTGAAAGACCCTCTACCCATTACAAAGCTTAAATAAATTTCCTCATATTTTTCATTAAATTGTCAGGGCTTCATTTTTACCATTCATAATTTAAATTAAAAAAACATACTGGAATCTAGGCTTGAAATTTTCAAAAATAATTTCTTAAACCAACATTTCTTAGTGAAAAGCTCTTCCCCCCACCCAGTGAATGGAATGTCACCATTACATCCATGGGTATAGAACTAGGAACCACTTACAGCACATTCATTCTCTAGTGTTATGTTATTTTTTACACTATGCAGAGGTGCTTCCATTCATATAAGAAAATCAGGGTATTTTGCATTTATTTATCATGGTGAGCTTTATATTATTCTGTCCAATGCAAAAGAAATGAATTTGGGCTGGAGAATGGCTCAGTGGTTAAGAGCACTTCCTGTGTAAGGGGGGGTCTGAAGAGGCATAGAGATTGGTTGAAGTCCATCCACAGGACCCATATAAATAGCTGTGGGCATAGTCATGTGTCTGTACCTCCAGTCTCCTAGGGAAGCAGCAACCCAATAATCAGAGGAGCTCATAAAAAAAATGGCAAGCTCTGGGATCAATAAGTGTTTATAGCTCAACAGCTCTCTGATTGGACAAGAAGCCTGTTCAGTGTGAGAAAACCCATACATGATACTGGGAACCAAGGAAGAATCCTATGGATAAGATGGTCATAGACTCCAGAGAGAAGGTCCCTACTAATCTTTGGCCAAAAGAATGGCTATACCCATTAAAATGTCTCTCAATTAATTATGCTTGTCCCATTTAATCCATGCCACTCTCACTCTTGGCTAGAGAATCTGAGAGAACCAAAATCTATCAATATGACAAGAAATGAGAGCCGGGTGTCTAGCATGAGATAAGCCACTTCTAGAATATCTGCCAGGGGCCAGGTAACATCACACAGGAAGTGCTGATTTAAACATGAGTGTTGCTCTCACCGCTAACCTGACAACCTGCTCCAGGGAGAAGAGAAGGTAATAGACACCGAGGACATGCAAAACTCACAAAAGCAGATATCCAGAAGATGCAGAGATCTCAACAGTAAAGTAGGCTTTATAACATGCCCAGCAAGGCTCAGGGAACATTGCAGAAGAGGGGGTCAAAAGATTGAGAAACAAGGTTGGAAAGAATATCCTGAGGCATTCCTCCTTCCTGAGACTGATTGATGCATTCATAACCCCATAGTGAATACCAATAACCCCACTGAGGAGGGACCTCAGTGGAATGGGAGTTGGAAAGAGGGGATATAAGAGGATTACACAAAGAGAATGATACTAATGCCTCATTTGTCCATACAGTAAAGTTCTTCATTAATATTTTTAAAAGATGTTATAGGTCAAATATGAAAGGGAGAAAAGTGATGAGGAAAGACTCCAGATAGTCTGCTCAGGCACCATAGCACATATGGAGCTTCATGGGGACATATATGTGCATATACCTTACACTGCCACACATACATAATTATAATTGAATTTGGACTAATAGTATTTCTTTGAATTTCTAACTTAATAAGCTGAACTTTGTCAATGTATAGTATTGGGGCTTCTTACAAAATAATACCTATAAATCTACTTTTACTAAACTCTTCTCTCATGTTAATATCAGATTTTACAGTTTCTTTATGTAGGTTCTTAATATGTTCTGGTTAAAAGGAATTTTTGTATTTTGCTGCTATGATGACTTCCTCCCTTTATATTTTCCCATCATTTTGTTGTGTATACACAAAACTACTAATTTTTATATTCTGGATATGTGTTTATCTTTTTTTCTGTGATACCTACAATTATACATGCAAAAAAGAAAATGCTTCCACATCTAATTACATGTTAACTACTAGAGAGAGAGAGACATAGACTGTTAAGAACTTATTATAACAATACATTCTGTGAGTTATTCACAATAACCTTTTATATATTATATGAATAAGTAGAGGAGAGGAGATCAAAGTAATGTTAAGTAATGATGAGAAGAAGAAAATGTAATTATCCTGATTTGATCAGTATATATTATACTACAGTATTGCATAAATATGTATAATTATTAAATGCGATTCAAACATTTTTAAAACTGCCTGAGTTAGAAATATTAATAACCTTGGTTTGATTACATACAGTATGTATGTATTGATTTATCATACTTTCCCCCATAAATTTATATAATTGAGGCAATAATTAAAAAGTAATTATTTTGAAAAAAAAGGGCCTCATGCATCTTAGACACATGCTCTACCACTAAACTACCTCAGTAATCACACAATTGTTGACAGAGATTGACAAATCCCATCTTGGTCTCCCAGCGTACCCCCTAAACTTATTGTGGACATACATAAGCAGTTTTTAAATATTTCCAGTGCAAATACAGATCTGCTCTCTGTTTACTGACTGTGGATGTGATGTGACTAGGTATCTTCATCTCCTGTCACAGGCTTTTCCCTGCCATGATGAACTATGTGAACCTTCAGAGGTTGTTCCTTTGAGACTTTCATCAGTGATGTCTCAGTGAGTGACACCTTTCTCAGACTACTTTAGGCCATTCCTAGAGTCCTGGGGTCCAGAAATCCCAAGAGATGGCTGGAGATGGAATTGGAGATGACATAGTCTACAGCACTGTGGCAGTTTGAATGGATGTTCCCCAATAGATTCAAGAGTTTTTATCAGGGTTTCTCTAGCTTCCTGGCTGGAGGAGGTGTCACCTTGGCCTGCCCTTCAGCCTTAAGGTATTTCTAAGGTGTATGTGAAATTCCAACTATACACATTCAAAGAGCAGTCTGAGCTCAGGCCTGGAGGTCCTACTGGTTGAAGTTGGAGTACTGGATGGGTTTCTCTCTCTGCTTGGATCTTTGAAAAAGGGGCAACCTTTTTCTTCATTATTAAACTTCCCCTGGATCTGTTCCTTTAATTAATGTTTTCCTCCAAAAACTGTGCCTGGTTTGGAGATTCATCCCAGCGTTATGAGCCTGACTGTGACAAGCAGCCTTGGCATAGCCTTGTCTGGTTTTAGGAGGTAAGAAAAATCCAGAGTCCTTGGTATGCCCTGAGAAGCCTGTCCAAAGTTCTCAGTTAGCCACTCTGAAGATGCAGTGGTCCACCCAGAGCTGTTGCTCAAATTCACTGATGTCTTGATTAATGTCAGTTCTGCTCATATGGCTTCTTGAGAAGTCCTATCAGTAATGAGGGGTCATGCCACCTTCTTAGGATAGAAGGAGCTGCTCTGGAGTTGCTCATGTCTGTCTGCCACCAAACTACTGTGACAGTCAGACCTCTCTGCAGAGGCAGCCCTGCCCCCTTGAGGGGGAGGTGTCTAGTTAGAGGTACAACCTAGGTGCTAAAACTTATTGGTCAAATATAAACCAATCAGCTGTCTCTCTGGCTCACCTGGGAAGAACTTAAAACTAGCTTCCCTAGAGGAAGTCAGCCCTCTTCACCCACATGGCAATGGAGTAGAAAGACTGCTGAATTCCCAGGCCTTAGGAAGGTAAGTCCTACTCCCTTACCCCAGCTAGTGGCTGGGGTGGGGGGGGGGGCAGGCTCCAGACTTTTTCTCTCATGAATCTGTCTTTCTCATAAGGGGAGCCTTCTGATAGGTTTTCTTGGGCTGTTTATTTAGCTAAATAATATAAGTTTTATTAACTCTCTGAAACATGTTCTCCCCACACTGGTGGCTGGAGAACTCTAACTTCCCACATGGTGACTTGGAAATTTCCCCATCCAACTCCCCTTTTCCTAATTTACTAAATTAGAATAAATTTGTAATTAAAATTTAATTCTGTCCCTGTGTACAATTCTTTGGCATTAGAGGACACAGAGGAGGAGGGGGGAGGGGGGATTCCAAAACTCTCTCTCACTCTCCGTGTTGCTTACAATTATTAATTATCAGTAACTCAACATATTCAAAGAAATCTTATAGGAAGTTTTAATCAGACCCTTAATTTCTCTTGTGAACACAATTAAGTACACTACAAAAATAATTATTATGTGAGATTCAAACATTTTAAAAACTGCTTGAGATAGAAATATTAACAGCCTTGATTTGATTGCATACTGTATATATGTATTGATTTATCATACTTTTACCCATAAATTTATATAATTGAACTTGCCTTAATCTTCCTCTTCCAGTTTCCTGAGTGCAGAGAATACAGATCACTATGGCTAGATAAAATTTTTATTTGAAATTAGACATAAAAAGAATAGTAGAAGTGGTTAATAAGTGTAAAGTTTTTAAAAAGGTAAAACCTAATACAAACAAAAAATGCAGAACATAGATACACCTAGAAAATATTAAAACAATAACAGCAATAAGAAACAGAGAAAATAAAATTGATAACAAAGTAATATTGAATAAAAGCACATTGAAACATCTCTTTGTGTGGTGAAAATGACCAAAGAGACAAGATGAAACACCAAATCCAGTATTTTTTATCTCTACTTACTTTTACATATTGTTTCATCAACTCTTTGCCTTTTTCTATTGCATTTCATATATATGTGTGTATATATAAACACATATAGACTTATATACTCAACTAACAATAAACTTTGTCCTCTTTTCACCAACACTTATACCTTTTTGTTTTCCAAGTTAAATTACACATGAATTTCTAGAACAACAATGTTAATTGTGGCATATTGAGAGGGGTTAGGAGGAAGACACCCCCACAAGCAGATAGGAGGTGGCCGCAGACAGATGACTTCATGTCACACTACACTCCCAGGCCACAGCTGGCCACTCCCCCAGAAAAGAAATCTTTAAAAGTCTGAACTTAAACTTGGGAAGGGGCTTTTGGCTTTTTCCTTCTGTCTGGACTGCTGACTAGGAAGGGCCCGGGAACATGCGTGCTATTTCTTTTCTTCACTTTTTGGGGTGATTTATGCACTTTGTGTATGTTTTATGAACCTCACAGACCACGTGGTGAAGGGGCGATCTTTCCATCCTATTCCCCCTTTTCCCAATTAAATATTTCTAGGATAAATGTATGTAAAAAGATCTACTTCTGTCCCTGTGTACAATTCTTTTGCATCAGAGGACACAAACTCGGAGGAGGGGGGAATTCCAAAATTCTCTCTGTATCATTTACCATTTACGGTATCAATATTAGGCATTGCTGTCTTATTCTTCACGTGAATATAAAACTTCTGATGTGTCACTACATAAACTTGATGCGGGATATTTAACCAAAATATATTCATGATAGACAATGTAATTTTTTAACATTCCAATGTTGTGTTTGTAAACATTTAATATTTTTTCCTCAACATTAATGAGTAAATTCTGGAAAATATGATTATAATAAGAAAATTATACCTTGTTATCTTTAGCAACTTTCTACTTAAATGCTATGCTATCTTCCTAAAATAGTTTGAAAGCTTCCTCTTTCTATGTTTCTTGGTTTTTGTTTTAGTGATTTCTAAATCAATTCTTATTTGAGAGTTTTGAATTTCCATTTGAAACTATGTATAGAAATTCCTCTTTTTTTATTCATTTTCAAGCAGAGAGAGAGAGAAAGAGAGAGAGAGAGAGAGAGAGAGAACACCAGGGCCACCACCTTGTGGGTGTGGCTTGTGTGGAACCTGGGGAATTGAACCCAGGGCCTTAGGCACTAGAGGCAAGTGCCTTAACCGCTGAGCCATCTCTCCAGCCCTAGAAATTCCTCTTTGCTGTTGCTTTTCAATAATTTTCTAAATAACTTTCATAGCTATTCAACAATTTGAATTTCTTCTTTCCTGACATTGCTTTTATTAACTTTTTGGTTCCTAATTATTTGAGAATTGTTAAATGCATTTCTGTAGAGATTCATCAATTATTACTTGATTATTTTTTAAATTTCCAATATTTTCATTTCCTTCGTGCCATTCTTAAATGTGCCCATTTGTAATTTATTTCTTTTTTATATTGTATTTCTAAAAATATACTGATGAGCATGAATCAAGTTAAAAGTATTTTTCATTTTTGAGCCAATTATTCTACTTTGTATTTTTGTCATCTTTTCATTGTTTAGATTTTTTTCAATTTTACTTTTAAATTTTTCTCTTAAATGTGTTTTTTTTTTTGTTTTGTTTTGTTTTGTTTTTTTCCAAAGTAGGATTTCACTCTAGCCTAGGCTGACCTGGAATTCACTATGTAATCCCAGACTAGCCTTGAATTCACAGTGGTCCTCCTACCTTCTGCCTCCCAATGCCCACATGCTGGGATTAAAGGCATGTGCCACCACGCTTGGCTTGATTATTTTTATTGATTGAAGATATTTTTGCAATCTCATTTGGAGAACTCCTTAGACTAGTATATTCATTGACTTTCTAACCCCTGACAAGTCCTTTTTTATGTTAAAGGAATGCCTAAATATTATTTAAGACAGAGCTTGACTGATATGGCAGTTAGTTAGCTTGGCCACACATTTTGTCAAAAGGAACGTGACTCCATGATTAAGTGAGACCTACATTTTTGTGTATCTCACACATTGATTCTGAAGGCAACCCAAAGGGTAACTCAAACGTGTTCACCAAAGATTGTGTTCTAGACTGGAACACTCCTCTGGAAGTGTAAGGAACTCTCTCTGTCATTGTAAGTGCTCATCGCCATGTGGGTAATAATGCGTGTTCACTGAGTCGGAAAGACAGATAAACCAGGAATGAAAATCAAGTTTCAGCCAGGGTAAGTACCCTGTGGAAGTCCTGAACCCATCTTTTTTCTTCAGCCTAAAATGTACACTTGTCTGTTTCAAGGGGAGAATTAGCCACATTTATTTGTTTATATTATTAGACATGAATGCAAAGCAAAAATGGTTCTTTAGGTGAAGAATGAAGCAGAAGCAAGTATAAATACTTCAGAATAAAGTGTGCTTTTGATAAAGGGTAACGACTATACAAAAAGCATTCGTAAACATGAAGTTTTTATGTATCCTCATGCCAATGCTAGGGTCCTAAACATTCTCATAATATTCTTACATATTATGCTTCTGTCATTTTAATTTGAATAGTTAATGCCATTTATGAAGAAGGCAGTCACATTTCCTGGGTAATTACTGTATATGCATTAAAATGAATTATGCCTTCCTTTAATATGTGCATTGATTCCCTTCTCATTCTGTTAATGCATATCTTTTCCTTCATTATATCTGCAAAATGTCAAGCCTGCTATGTTGGGGGAATCAATAATTAAACAGCTTTACAGTAATTACTTCCTAGTAACACATTTTTCTACCTTAACAACACAAACCTAATCCACTAACATCAAAATTACAAAAATGTATTGGAGAGAAGGTCATTGTGTGAAAACATAATGAAATTTACAAATATTTGAATCACACTTTAAACATCATCTCTTTACCGGAAGACACACTCTTCCTGAGTAGCTGTAATGAACTATACTCCACACTGAGGGATGGGAACGACCTAGGATTTTGTGGTTCTGTGAACCCGAACTTAGCCGTAAAATTTACAAAACAGCAAGATCCCTAAGGAAGTCAGCTATGAAAATAAGATGGGACATTTTTCATGATTTTCCCAAGTGCTTTCTAAGTCTTTTAGTTAGTTGGTCACTTTATGATGAAGATATTAGAATCTAAAAGGAATTGATTGCTCCAGGTGATTTTTATTGCCTTGATGGCTAACATACACGGCCATCCCAGTCAAAGAAATGGGTCAAGCATAAATGAGCTACCAACAGAAATTAGAAAAGATCAGAGATTGAGCCTCAGTTATTTCTACACACACACACACACACACACACACACACACACACACACACGGTTTTTGAGAAAAAAAAATTACAAAAAATTTTTACAAACCAATGTAGAAAAAATGTAAAATGTGAACACAGTCAATTTTTCAAACTTCTAGAACAAAACAAAGGCATTGCTCTCTCTTGGCTACTGTTTAATGCCCAGGCACTAGGGCTTCTTCACAGTTGGTGGGGTTGACAACTTGAACACAGGTGACACAAAAGTTAAGCTGAAGGAAGGATTTAATGAGCTCCATGGAAAATTTCCAGAGCACAAGATCTTTGTTTCTGAAAATAACAAAACTTTAAAAGTTAAGGAATAAGATTATTAAAGTAACTTGATAAAATTAGAATCAATATGTACATTTAAAAGCTACTTTAAGGCTAGGAATGATGGCACACACCTTTAACCCCAGCACTCAGGAGGCAGAGGTAGGAGGATTGTGAGTTCGAGGCCACCCTGAGACTATATAGTGAATTCCAGGTCAGTCTGGACAAGAGGGAGACTCTACCTCAAAAACAAACAAACAAACAAATAAAAGCTACTTTATTCCAACAACAGAAAGTATTTCTTTAATTCCATGGTTTGGAACGCTAGGCAAGCATTCCACCATTGAACTCCATCCCCATTTCTTCATTTTGGAATGTCATATCATAATCTCAAACTGGCCTTGAACTCACTATGTAGCCTAGATTGGCCTAAAACTCCCAATTCTCTACTTGCCAAGTGTCAGGATAGCAAGTATGTCACTACTTCAGGATCTCTGAATCTTTCGTATTCCTTTATTCTTAATATTTAAATTTTATTGGTGTATTGAACTTCATGTTATTGTGTCTCCTTCTCCTTCTCATCTTTGAATAGGGAAGGAGGCAGCCTAACCCTAAGACAAATGGCTCTGGCCTATAACTCCCTATACCAGTCATTGGTTACTTCCCACACTGAACTGTTGATTGTAGAGACCCATGAGGTCCCCAAAATAATAAGACAGGCTCATGTCAAAGCTCTTGAATACCCACCCCAGCAAAAGGTAAGACCCTATTGCTGAAGACACCAGAGATTGTCATCATACAATACCGAGAGACCCTGCTTAATCAAGAATGGTATCCAGCCCCAGTTGGTAGCATCTGTAGTGCTAGAAAGCATTACAAGAGCTGCCAGTGGAAACTGAACAAAGATATTCAGAGAAAGCAGAGGTCATTGATATACAACAGAGTGATGCCATGGGAATGATAAGAGACCAGTAACTCCAAGAAGTGCTTGCCCATGCAATAGTGGCTCTAAACCTGGGTGAGTAATCAACGGCTTGTTAATTTGGTAAGAGATCCCCTCAGAGGCAGGCAACCCTTAACTGGAACTGGTACTCGTGGCAATCCCATAGGAAAACCAAGAACCTGGGCTCCAAGGGGAAACACCCACTAACCAGAGATCTCCAGAAAGGCTATCTATACTCATTAGAATCTTGATAGATTAACAAAGTTTGTCTCATTTAACCTCTACTGATCTCACTGTCCATTGGAGATTCTGTTTGTATGTTTCAGAAAGCAGTGAGAACTGCAGACAACCCAATTTCACCAACAGGACCTGAGATGTTGCTTGTCATCCAGGCAGGAGATGAACCACCCCTAACTTATGATATAGAGCCCAAACAAATCTTCAAGGAAGTGGTGAGATGAACAAGAGACCTACCTCCATAGCAAGTCAGATAACCCATGAAAGGACAATGGAGACAGACACTGAGGATACCCTACACAATCTAAAGCAGAAATCCACAGATTCTTAAGACCTCAACAGTAAAGCAGACCTAAAACTCATCATGACTCAGGGATCTGAGCAGAAGAAGGGGCAGAAAGATTGTTAGAGCCATAGTGGAGGAGAGAGAGAAAAAAACATCTGGCTACCTCTGGTTCAATCCATAACCCACTATCCCATGGGTTGGTCCAGCAAGCCCACATAGGAAGGCCCCCAGCAGGGTGGGAACAGGGAGGAGGGAAATGGGTAGACCACCATAATACTTGTCATGCAATGTATCTAATTATTAACAATAATATTGAAAAAATAAAATATTTTAAAAGGTGACATCAGAAAGGTAGACTATCTCAGAATATCTGAAATGATTTTTTTCCATTGCTTTATACTCACAATACCAGGGAGATTACGGTCTTTTCCCAGCTCAGTTTCTCTCTCTTTAACCTTGTAGAGACTGACCAGTTATCATCTTGTATAGGACCTTCCATCAAGAACTATATCTAGCTTAGATCTGCTTGCACACATCAGAGACTTATTTCTTTATCCCTTCAGTTCATTAACTTCAATATTAGAATGACTTCCTATGGAATTTTAAGTTTATTTTTATTAAGTTTTTGGTATCTATGCTGTACCTTTTTACCTTATAAATTATGATCCCTCTTTTAATCTGCATTTTCTCTTATTTTTAGATGAATTTTTTTCTTCCATTTGTTCAAAGAAACATTACTTATACAAGCAATATCTATTTTTTACTTTTTTCCATATCTATCACCTGATCCAAAATTATTTGAATTTGTGGTTTTCCCCTCTCAATTGTTATGATTGCTTCAAACTTATCTTCGGCTTATCACTAATGTTTTCTGTTTTGATAGAGGATTACTTTTTATAGGAACTTTATAGAGTTCCTATTTTTCATAGAAAAAAAAAACATGTTAAATGGACTTTTGGAAAATGTTATGGCTTTACACATGCTTTAGTTATAGGGCCCTGAGCAAATCAAGGTAGAACTGCACTGGACGCCTCCTCCCTGCTGAGTACCTGTCAGTGCTGAAAGTACTATGCAGCCTGCTGGGAGAGAAAAGTCATCACACTCTTAACCAGCAGTGGACCCTGAGAACCAACTGGCAAGCCAGGCAAAATGTGCCCATTATTGCAAAAGTGGCAGGTTTGTTATGGGGTAACCAACTGATTTCTGATTAAATTTGAGGCCTTCTCTACAGGAGGGAATTCATCCCTAATATTGGAAACCTAGTCAAAAGCCTATGGCTGGAAAGGACATAAGCCCCAGGGGAGAAGCTATTACTGTTATTTAGCTAAATGGATACACCAGTCTCACCAAAGTCACCTCTAAACAGTGATGTTTATGCTTGTCTATTAGTGCTTTCTCACTTTTGATTAGAGAAATTTCTCTTTTCAGAGGGTAGTGACTACTGGGAAGACTCGAAACTGGTCAGAGTGCTAGGAAGAAGGAGCAGAGGGCTTAGCACTCCATGAGACATCTTTATCACCAAGGCTCGGGAACCGCTGGAGAAGAGGTGATAGAAAGAATGAAAGAGCAAAAGGTCGAGAAGTGCTTTGAAACTCCACTGTCTGAATACAAAGTGGTTGTTGCATTCCTCACTTTGTAAGTAGCTGTCATGACCTACACAAGACCTGCATAATATTAGGTTCATTAACATATTTTCATGGATGATGAAGGAGGGCAGAAAAGGATATTGAAATAAAAGAAGGAATAATTGGAAAGACGAGAGGGTTCAACGGTGAGGATGGGGATGGGGATAAAGCAGAATATGTGCGAGTTGTTTATATAAGTATTTAATAAAGTTTTTATGTTAAAATAAAAATGTATAGAAGTCTATAGGGCTGGGAAGATTGCTCGGTGGTTAAAGGTGCTTTGTTTCAAAGCCTGTTGGCCCCAGTACAATCTCCCCATGCATGTATATAAACCTGGATGAACATTCTTTAGCAGCAGCAAGACACTCTGACACACGTGTGTGCACGCATGCACATGTCTACAGAAAGAGAGAGGGGGAGGGAAAGAAGGAAGGAAAGAAGGAAAGACAACACAATTATGGTTTGAACATCAAAAGGTTGCCCACAGGCTCATATGTGGAAAGCCTCTTCTCTAGCTGCTGGTCGTACTTTGGGAGTTTGTGGAAACTTTAGGAGGTTGGCCATAGCAGGAGGAAGTAGGTAATTAAGGACACTCTGAAAGCTATACCAGGAGCCAGGTGTGGTAGCACATGCCTTTACTCCCAGCCCTTGAGAGACAGAGGTAGGAGAATCATTGTGAGTTCCAGATCAGCCTGGGCTAGAGTGAGACCCAAGCACACAAACAAAACTAAAAGCCAAAAATAAAATAAAAAATAACTGACAAAGGGGATGGAAGGAATTGGGGAGGGGGAGGGAGGGGAGGGAGACTTATACACCAATCTAAACCAATAATGAATGATACCATAAAATCCTTATTTTTACACAGTAAGCTCTGGAAGAAGCCGTGGGCACCGTCTGGTAAGAGGGGCCCTGAATAGAGAAGGAGGTAGCCTAGCCCCAAGAGATACTGCTCAGGCCTGTAACTCCCAGTTCCAGTCATTGATTACTTCCCACACTGAGCTGTTGATCAAAAGACCCAGGAGGTCCACAAAACAAGACAGGCTTATGTTAAAGCTCTTGAATACCTGCCCCAGGCAAAAGGTAAGACCCTATTGTTGAAGATACCACAGGCTGTCATCACACACCACCAAGAGACCCTGCTTAATCCACAATGGTAACCACATTGTAGATGGTAGCATGTTAGTGCTGGAATGATTTACAAGAGCTTCCAGGGGAAATTGGCCAATGATATTCCAAGAAAGCAGAGGTCACTGATATGCAACACTAATGATGCTTCCAGAATGCTGAAGACACTGCTCTATGGTAAAGACCAGTAAGCCAAGAAATGCTCTTCCTTGCAATAGTGGCTCTAAAACTAGGTGGGTAATCAACAGCTTGCAAATTGGCTAAAAGATCCACTCAGTGGCAAGTAACCCTTAATTGGAACTGGGATCCATGGTAAAAACTTATGAGGACCAAGAACTTGGGTTCCAAGGGGAAACCCTCACTAACCGGAGATCTACAGAGAAGCTACACCCATTAGAATCTCACCAAATTAACAATGCTTGTCTCATTTAACCTATACGGCTCTCATTCTCCATTGGAGATTCTCTTTGTATGTTTCAGAAAGCAATGAGAACTGTGGACAACCAAATTCCACCAACAGGACCTGAGATGTTGTCTGACATCTAGGCAGGAGATGACCCCCCCCCCAATTTATGATATAGAGCCCAAAGGAAACCTTTGAGGAAATGGTGAGATGAGCAAGAGACCTACCCCCACAGCAAGTCAGATAACCTGTGAAAGGATAATGGACACAGACACTGAGGATATCAACACAATCTGAAGCAGAAATCCAGAGACTCAACAGTAAAGCAGACATAAAACTCACCCACCATGACTCAGAACTGGGTGGAAGAGGGGGCAGAAAGATTGTAAGAGACGTCTGTGGTGATGGATAATATCCAGAGTCATTGCCCCCCTCAGCAACCACACACAAAGAAAAAAAACTGGCCACCTCTCATACAATCCATAACCCCTTATGAACTGGTTCAGCAAGCCCACTGAGGAGGGTCCCCAGAGGGTGAGATAGAGAGGAGGGAAATGGAAGTACCATCATAAGACTTGCTCATGCAATGTATCTAATTATTGACAACAAATATGGGGGAAAAAATGGAATGAAGAAAAATAAATAAAGTTACACCAGGTCTCTGGTCCCTTCCTCCCTTGGTTTCCTGTCCATCACAAGGCTAAGAAGCTCTTCTCTCCTACACTTTCACTGAAGAATCCATTTTATAAAGCAGACTCCATTTTGTAAAGCAGACTTCATTTTATAAAGCAGACTCCATTTTTAGACTTACTTCC
Source organism: Zapus hudsonius (assembly GCA_004024765.1). Taxonomy (NCBI): domain Eukaryota; kingdom Metazoa; phylum Chordata; class Mammalia; order Rodentia; family Dipodidae; genus Zapus; species Zapus hudsonius. The sequence goes on from PVHP010012141.1 coordinate 43,593, forward strand.
CCCTCCCTAAAGAATGTCTGGTCACAAAGACCAGGAAATTAAAAAAAAAAAA